>OY482674.1:32239942-32524942 GCA_960531455.1 Urophora cardui | reverse complement strand
GTGTGCTTACGAATTAGAAGATCTACATACCGACACCATACCATCAATTTTTCGTTGCTTTTAGGATTCTGAAATTAGTGATTTGTGATGTACATACATATGTACAACCAAATTAATTGGTACTGTTAAAAATTTCTAGTAAGTTCTAGTGATGGGTTTATAGTAGATAGTACAAATTAATGTACTTCAATTAAAGATTCTTTCGAGTATTGTGGAACGATTTTCCGTCATCCCTTGTCAAGTTTGGTTTGGAGACAACCCGGTTTCGGCTAATATGCGCCATCTGCAGTGTCAGTATTCTTTCGAGTCTTAAAAACCAAGGCGAATCACCGTTACTTGGAGCCACTCACTTGTAAAAATTGGCGAACCAACTGCTGCCGCCGATGATTGTTATAAGGCTTAAATTCAGGGGCACGGGGAGTTGTTTAGCAGGCTGTCAGAGCAATGCCCTTTGTTTCTGGCCACAAATGACAAGCTGGTACCCCAAGCATCGTTTGGTAAACGATACACTGTCGATTTTTCCCCAGAGATGAATGGAGAGATGCAGAAATTCTACTGGGAAGACCGAAGGAAACCATCTACACAGACGGATCAAAAACAGAAATTGGTACTGGATCCGGCTGGCACCCGGAGACCAATTTCAGGTGCCATTATGCTTTATATATAATGGCGACGATTATTCAATCGGAAATTTATGCCCTACTAAAAGCAATAGAATGGATAATTGGTGAGAGGTGGCGTGGACACCATATTTGTATCTGCAGTAACAGCCAGGCTGCACTAAAGGCACGGGAAAATGCGCGAACATCTACAAAAATTCTTCACAAATCGTCGTACCATACGAAAACTAACATCAGATTTTTTGTGGCTGACGAAAAGTAAAAAGTTCAAGTTTTGGCCGACGAAAAGTAATAAAATCGAGTTTTGGCTGACGAAAAGTAATAAAATCAACTTTTGGCTGACGAAAACTATCAATTTCGTATAAACAACAACAATTTTAATGTATAAACAGTATATAATTACTGATACTTTTCGTCAGCCAAAAGTCGATTTTATTACTTTTCGTCAGCCAAAACTCGATTGTATTACTTTTCGTCGGCCAAAAGTCAAATGTTCTACTTTTCGTACAGAATTTTTTTATTGCTAGCTTTCGCCAGAAATTTTAAATATGTTAGTTTTCGTATGGTACGACGAAATGTAAGTTGAAGCTTGCTCCATAGCAAAATGGAATAAACCTCAACTTATGTAGGTACCCGAAGACTGTGGTGTTCAATGAATGGCCATGAATTGGTAAATTTCGGATCGGCGGAATTACCCAACCGAGCCGCAGCCAATCACAGGACCGAGCACAGAGGGCCCTATGAAGTACATACATCAGGAACTCCATGAGAGAGACTCACGGAACACGCTGGAACTCCACAGATTTCTGTAAAATTACAAAGCGCCTTCTGAAGAAGCTAACAGGGGGGTAGCAAGCTTCCTTCTTGCAAATTCTCGGGTCAAATGTACTGAGAATGGCAGATACACCACTCGACAAACTTCTCAAATTTATAAAAGAATCTGTGAAGTTTGCATAGGAATTCAGTTTCCGCTTATCCCACCTCTTCACCTACATCCCGATCTTTTCTAAAGGCCTTAAGTACAATGGGCAAATCTGCCTGAGTGCTTGGGAAAGACATAATTTTCTCAGCCTACAACAATTCCATTCCATTCGCTAGTATCACTTTCGTGTAGGATTCACACTAGAGAGCATTGATTTACACAGGAGACGACTAACTGATCTTATTGCTCTTGCGATCGAATGCTCACAACCTATGTCCCTCATTTATAAAAGACTACCGCACAATGTATGTACATATGTGCCATACCATTTGGACGATATTAAAGCTCAGCTTTGACTGAAAGGTGCTTTTATCCCCCACATCACAGTGTCACACAAATTAAACTTATAATTGTCAACGTGCTCGACAAATTTGTTTCTATGTAGTTCTACTGCAGCTGTTACGGAGGTCTAAAAGAAGTTTGTTGGTACGAAAACCGAAGCCCAATGAACTTTCTGCAACCCCACTTTAAATGAGGAATGTATTTCTTACCAAATAATATTTATGAGATAAGAAATAAAAAAAAGCTTTTTTTCCCCCCAGAGTTGTTTACAAAATATAATACAGCGTGCGATTTTAGTTGACACTCACTGTATCTACATATACATATGTACATTAGGGTGGTCCTTAAACTCAAATTAGAGATTTTCTTCGGTCTCACCCCCTACATCGGTAACAGCACGGTCAAATATACCACAAATAAATTTTGGTCGCGATCGCAGATTGATGAAGCGTGATCGCAGAGGGGTCAAAGTTCAGATTACCATATGAAGACTCAAAAAATTTATTTTAATTTTTTTTTAATCTAATACCCGAAATCGATACTGCTGTACTCAAATATCGCTAGCTTAGAGTGCAAATTGTGTAAGTCCTTTTTTAAACTTTGTAGGAGAGACAAAAAACAAAAAATAAAAAAAATTCGAAATAAAAAAAAATTTCTGTTCATATAAATATTTTGGACTTACACAATTTTCTTCGCTTTTTGGACTTACACAATTTGCGTATCACCGAATAACAACGAGTAGGAATATGACAAGTATCACAGACTTGTTTAGCGCGGTGCGTATTTGATTTTTCTAACGTTCTACATAAAAATACACTTTTTCATAAAAATGGACTTACACAGTTTGCACTCTAGGCTAGGGATATACCGCATATAAATTGTGGTACCGATCGGAGACGGTTAAGGAGTGTCGCAAAGGGGTCAATATTCAGTTAACCATATGGGACCCCGTGCGACACCCCTTAACCGCCTTCGATCGAGACCACAATTTGAGTCTCCATAGAGTTTTCTGAACTTTGACCCCTGTGCGACACCCCTTAACCCTTTCCGATAGGGGTAAAAATTTATGTGGTATCTTAGACTATATATTAGCATCTACCTAAGGGTGAGGTTGAGAAAATATGCTATAAAATTAGGCTCCACTCATTTTGGGATCACCCCCAATGTACATACATATACTAGGTACCAATATATGTATAAACCGCCATACATAACTCTTCTCGTGTCTTCTTAAGCAATTAGCATTCCTTCAGTAAATCTTCACAACACAACACATAAATAACAATGTTTGCTTGCTGTTTGTTGATGATTATACATTTTTGCTACTGTGCAACTTTACGCCGTGAAACTTAAATGCACACATACATACATACACACTGACAAACATATGTACATATGTACATACTCGTCTACATACCCCCATCGAACGCGTCGTCCGTTTCGAGATCATCAATGTAGACGCGCTGGGTGAGTGCGCGCATTTTTAATTGCCAAACGCCCTCCATCATCCACGTGGGCATGCTCACATTATTGTTATTATTATTATTACTGTTACCATTACCATAACCATTGACATTGCTGCTGCCATACTTTGTATTACCACTATTGTTGTTGTTGCTGTTGGCGTTGTTCTTTTTAAAATTTTGACTTGCAAGGCCTCGCCCTTGTTGCCTTGAGGGCATATTATTTTTCTTTTGTATGCCACCTCCGCCCCGCGCCATGAATTGCGCATTCGCATCGTTGTCGTCGCCGCCATTGCCCTCCGCGCCCGCCGCCGCGGCCGTTTCGTTTGTGGTAAACATTTGCACATTGGTTTCGTGGCCGGCGCGCAACATGCCATTGCACACCTCAATGCATTTTTCATATTTTCGCCGTCGAAATAACGAAACCGCTTGAAAGTATTGCCATTCGAGTGCTGCCACTGTCATTGTTGGCTGCGTCGGCGGCGGCTGCTGCTGCTGCTGCAGCTGCATTGTTTGCGGCTCTGGTTTGGTATAAAAATTTCGCGTTTGCAAGTTTGGCTGGTGTTCGAGTTGTTGTATTTGTTGTTGTTGTTGTTGTTGTTGCATGGAAAGTGATGCCATTGTGTCCATCGTTGTTGTTATTATTGTTGGAGCATTTAAGCTTGCCATATTGTTATTGGCAGTGCCAAGCATCATTCGTGTGGCAGGCAGCGCTGCTAGCGGAGCCAAAGGGGCCAGCGGGGCTAAGTGGTTACCAGTTGATGTTGTCATGATATTTATTTTCTATTTTACGTTGTTCTTTTTTTGTTCTTTCTGGTATATCCTTCTACTTTTTGTTGCTCTTTCTCACCCTTTTCCTCTTTTTTATTGCAATTTTTTTTTGCGTTTGCCTTAAATGCTTGCAGTAACTGTTTTTGTTGTTTAGCGAATTTTTGTGTTTTTTTTTGTATTTCTGTATTTTGATTTGTGTGTTTTTCTTTTACGAATTCCTTTGCTTTGCCTTATTCTGCTTTCTTCATTTTTGCTGTTCAAAAGCCAATTGGTTCTACTGTCTTCTGAAGGTTCAGGTCGTGCTGACTTACCACTCATGTATGTACATACATATATGTATAACCATGGATCTATCTATACATATACATATGTGGCTTTGTAGCTACATAAATATGTGTATTGATTTGGTCTGCTGGAATTTTAAGCACCGGATATGAGTTAATTTCTTCCAACTGCCACAGTTGGTAATCACGGTTATACACTGGATTGTTTTCTTAGCACATACATACATACATACATATGTATACGAATGCACATATGTATGTACAGGCGTTTGTTTTGGTTTCGTTTTACTTTTATTTCTGTGAAGGTCGCCTAATTTGATTGGAATTCCTAACAAGTCGCCAGCGTCGTAGTCGCGTCTCTTGTTCACCTTTTTATTTCTCCATTTTGTGCCCACTCACTTTGACTTGTAGAGAAAAGCAAGAATTTAAATCATTTCTTTACTCGCACTTTGTAAATTATATTTATTTCGTTTGTTAATATTTTCGTTTTTTAACAAATTTTTGGTTTCCTTCTTTCTCGTCTACTTTGCATTCTTGCATTTAACTGCTAACAAAAAATTCTTATTCGTTGTCGTTGCCATGACTGCAAAATAAATTGTTTGCCGCGAAGTATGTACGTATGTATGTACATATGTAAGCATGTACATAAGTACAGAGTACTTAGTTATAGCAATTACGGGTTGCCACCCGTTTGGAAGTTTTAAATCCAACTAATTCTAAAACAAGTGTTATACTTACATACATATCCGACAGCCGTCCTCCTGGGAATGGCCAGAGCGATTTTTTGCATGGGAAGCAAGCGTCTTACGACTTCATCGCAATGTCATCTGGATATCTGCCGAACATCCGTTTTATGGTGAACTGAAGTAAGAGGACGACAATCCGGCAAGACCACTTCGACATATTCGGTTTAAGGGCTTGTTGAGAGAGGAATAACTGCAGCGTCTGTTCCCCAGAAGGTGCGGCTGCGAGCGGTGCCTGTCCTGGAGCAAGCGACTCGCTATATAAACGTGTGCCAATGTACACCTCTCGCAGTGCGCATTGTGCTCGGGCTAAGAGCCCATCATGTAAAAACACTTTCCAATGAAGATTTCAACAAAGCCTCGGATGAGATCGCCCCTTTTCTGATGGCAATTTAAAACGTTTAAATCACTACGATTTGAGGGTATGCACCTGGAACATCCGGAACCTTTAGAGGATGTCAAAATCAGATGAGATGACACTTGGAGTATTCGAGAGAAAATTTCTTTGGAAGATTTATGGATCTTTACATCTATCGAAACCCAGTAAAGGCAGCAGAAAAGGACGGTTACGCGCTTATTAAGAAGAAGGGGAAGAATTCATATTGATGATATCTATAAATTCTGAGCAGATACAAGATATTGATAGGAATAGGGGGATAGGGATATGGATATGGATAGGGATAGGGTAGGGATAGGGATAGGGATAGGGATAGGGATAGGGATAGGGATAGGGATAGGGATAGGGATAGGGATAGGGATAAGTATAAGGGTAGGGATAGGAATAGGGATAGGGATAGGGTAGGGATATGGATAGGGATAGACATAGAGATAGGGATAGGGGTAGGGATAGCGATAGCGATAGGGATAGTGATAGGGATAGTGATAGGGATAGGGATAGGGATAGCGATAACGATAGGGATAGTGATAGGGATAGTGATAGGGATAGGGATAGGGATAGGCATAGGGATAGGGATAGGGATAGTGATAGGGATAATGATAGGGATAGGCATAGGCATAGGGATAGGGATAGGGATAGGGATAGGGATAGGGATAGGGATAGGGATAGGGATAGGGATAGGGATAGCGATAGGGATAGTGATAGGGATAGTGATAGGGATAGGGATAGGGATAGGGATAGGGATAGGGATAGGGATAGGGATAGGGATAGGGATAGGGATAGGGATAGGGATAGGGATAGGGATAGGGATAGGGATAGGGATAGGGATAGGGATAGGGATAGGGATAGGGATAGGGATAGGGATAGGGATAGGGATAGGAATAGGGATAGGGATAGGGATAGGGATAGGGATAGGGATAGGGATAGGGATAGGGATAGGGATAGGGATAGGGATAGGAATAGGGATAAGTATAAGGGTAGGGACAGGAATAGGGATAGGGATAGGGTAGGAATATGGATAGGGATAGACATAGAGATAGGGATAGGGGTAGGGATAGGGATAGGGATAGGGATAGGGATAGGGATAGGGATAGGGATAGGGATAGGGATAGGGATAGGGATAGGGATAGGCATAGGGATAGGGATAGGGATAGTGATAGGGATAATGATAGGGATAGGGATAGGGATAGGGATAGGGATAGGGATAGGGATAGGGATAGGGATAGGCATAGGCATAGGGATAGCGATAGGGATAGGGATGGGTATAGGTATAGGGATAGGGATTGATATAGGGATAGGGATAGGTATAGGGATAGGGCGTAAGGGATAGGGGGATAGGGATAGTGATATTTCCTATTATACTCTGAAAAAAAAACGTTGTAAATACAAAGACTTTTGCAGTTAAATTAACAACTTTCTGCAGTTGAAATGTGCCCAACAACGCTCCGTTGTTGTTTCAAAGATGCGAGCGTTTTTGATTCAAATACTTTTCGTATTTAAGTTAACAACGGAAACTGTTGAATGAAATACTTTTACATTTAAGTTAACAGTGTTTGCTTTTGAATTAACAGCAAACTTTTTTAGTCCAAAAGCGAGCACCGTTGATTTAAATACTTTTCGTATTTAAGCTAACAATTTTTGCTTTTGAACTAACAGCAAAAGTTTTTGGTCCAAAAACGGGCACCATTGAAGCAAATACTTATGCTTTTAAGTTAACATCAAAAAATTGTAAATAATAGTAATTTTTTTTTTAATATAATAGATATTATTTTATTTTATTTTATTTTATTTTTTTTATATAATATATATGTTTACATAGTAATATTAATACTAAGGCCCGGTTTCACCAAACAAGTGATGGTCATTTGATACATCATTTGAACAACGCGATTGATGAAAAGAGACACGGACACAAAGGTTTTCATCACATTTTTCACACCGTCCTTATAAAAATTATGGAAACTTGTAGGCAGTGTGTGACAGAATTATCCATCAATCGTGCGCCTCAAATGATATATCAAATGACTATCACTGTCTGCAGGGCTTTTTACACAAACACAAACACATAAACTCAACTTATTTTTTTTTTATTATTTCATAACACATTCTTTATTGTTTTCCGACCGCCACATTTGTAGGTTTGCGGAATTTTATCCTGTCGGCGGTGAGTTCTTTTTTATTTAATATTTCGTCGATGTTGTGGGAGTGCATCATTGCAAGCAGTTCAATATTTTTGATACCGCATTCATTGAACTGCATCAATGCACCTGTACATAAGTCCCACGATAAGAATAACTTGCTTATTTTCTCATCGCCGACAAGTTTTACCTGCAGATTTGGCTCGTTCGATTGCTCGCTATCGTAAAAACGGGATAATCAAACATATTTAATCTGAAAATACAAAATAAATTTTTCAACGTATATATGTATGTATGTACATATAATTTTAATATATTATAATAATATATAAATATTATCATTATTGTGACTTACCTTTATTTGTAATTATATATTGCATATATGTACATATATATTTTTTTCCCGAAAATATAAATTAATTGAACGAGTTTGAAAAAAACAATTTTCTATTTTTTATTTACTTCAAAATTTTTCAACAGCAAGGGAGTTTTTGAATCAAAAACGCCCGTCTTTGAATTAACTATGGAAAGTTGTTGAATCAAAAACTTTTCCGTTAAAACAAATACTTTTGCTGTTGAATCAAAGACGGAGATTCAACAGCGGAAAGTTGTTGAGTTAACTACGGGTATTTTTTTCAGAGTACAAATAAGGTAAAAGCACATAGAAGTCATTCATAATTGCCAAATCTTCATCGTCGACCAACGAAGTTTAATTCTTGGTTTTCATCACAAAAACTTCCAGACACAAAAATACGAACGAGAAAGGTATTCAGAGCATTAAGCGTTTGTCCACCAACCTAACACAAATCACCACACGCGCTCCCCACCCTTTAGCAAATGACATTGTACGTATAAGGAATTTGCAAACTTTTGCTTCCTGCTGGTGCTCGCAATAAAAATACCAACTTCGATCCGCACAAGCGTACGAGCTCAGCGCTGCACATAAAACTTACTTAGCTTTCTGACATGCTATTCCCCTCCGTCGAAAATTGCCAATCTGACAGTATTTCTTTTAACTCGAGTCGAAAATAAAAAGGAAAACGCGAGTTGGTGAGTTGCTCGGGTTTGCCTGCAAGCGTTGGTACTAGCAGAGCGAGCCTGTCTGCCTATACCTGCATACATATGTATGTACCTATGGATATACGAAAGTTTCTTTGGATATGTGTGCATGTTTCTCATTCGTGGCGTGATTCTTTTGTGCACTTTTATACATACATACCTACATACAGGCTGTTCGTTGAGATAAAGAAAACGCACGAAATAACCTGATAAAGCTCAGGAATTGGAAAGAGCAGTGTATATTTTTCTCCTCTAATTCCATTTTTTCAGGATGATACATTCGTTTACATTATTTCAACGAACAGCCTTATTTATGTATGTATGCACTGGTATGCAGCCCCCAAAACCGGGCCGAATGAACTCTGCGCGCGAGCAAAGCGAAACCTTTGGAGCATTTTTGGTCCATGCAATGCCGCTATGGTATAGCAGGTAAAGCGCTCGCCTGCAATGGCAGAGGTGCCGCGTTCGAAATTATAAAATTGAGTTTTTCAAAGGAAACGGTCACCACCCGTCAGTTGGTGGCATAACCTCAGAGTATATTTCTGCCATGAGAAGGATTCTCACATTGTATTGTGGAACGAATTTCCGTCATCCCTTGTCAAGTTGGATTTGATTATAATCCGGTTTCGGCGATGCGCCATCTTCAGTAGCTTTTTTCGATAACTAAGGAGCACGTGTTGAGTTTGGGTAGAAGCTCGGCCTTAAACGCGTTAGAGTTACATATGTACCTATATTGGCGTCAGTGATATATAATGCCAAATCATGCCGAGCCGGTACAGCCAACCAGCAAGCCAGCCATGCGCAAGCGTACCTGTTTGCTTGCGCTTGGCAGCGCCGAAAATCAACTGAACCGAAGTCCAACGATTTCTTAGTGTTGCAACAACAACAACAAGAACGCAGTATCCAAATTCGTCGTTATTCATACGCATATACATACATACGTATGTGTATGGCCTCGGCCGTTTGATCGTAAATATTTTAATTTTTTATTTTTATTTTTGCCTTTTCTCCTGCTTTGCCTGTTTTTTCAGCTTCATCCCGCCTTGTTCGTCGTACCACTCCAATGACTCCCGATAGCCGCGGCGAATGTTGCGCGCTCTACAGCTTCGCTGCGATCTTAAAATCGTTGGTTTTTGAATTTTTGCGTTTTTTTTTTGTGTTGCTGCTGTTGTTGTTTTTGTTGTTATGGGGCCTGTTCCTGCTGATCTCGCGTTGGAGACTCGCAATACCACACACTAGTATTCGTACATCGTACAATTTGGTTATGTTTGGGGAGTTACGTACATACATATGTATGTGTGTGTGTTCATATGTGCATAAGTACATATTTGGTTTTTGTTGTTTGTGTTCTTTGCATTTTGATTTCCTTTATTGTTGGCATTTTCACTGCAATATCGCCGCGCGCATTAACATGAAACAGCTACTGTGCAGCAATTGGTTATTTTTGTCGATTTTTTCACGAGTCACGAGTGGCCTGCCAGAGGGCAATAAAAACAACAGCAACAACAACAACAACAATAAAACCTATTTGCAAAGCAAATAACAAATACGACTATACAAAACGAAAAACATTAAGCGAAAGGAATGGCAAAAAAAGCACTTCGAAATTGCAAAAAAGACTTGATGCCAAAGCATATGAGCATGTTTTTGCTGTTGTTTTTATTTTATGTTTCGTCGTGTAGATATGTATATCTACCAACATACATACGTATGTATGTATAAACGCCTGCACGTTGTGTTGCGCGTGCGCAAAAGCAGCAAAGGGAAAAACAGCACCAACAACAAGCAACACGCATATACAAACATACATATGTACGTGCAACATGATGCAACATCCAGCAACAGCAGCAATGAAAAGCGAAAGACCCTTGCAACAAATACAAAAAAAGGGAAACGTACATACATATATACATGCATACATACCTCTGTAGGTACTAACCAATAAAAGAGCTTGCTGTCGTGTCTTTAGCCACCAAATGGCGGTGCATGGGAAGGGGGGTTAGACTAAAAACCAGCAGCAATAATATAACAAATAACAACAACAGCAACAAGAGCAACAAAAAAAAAACAGAAGGCTGCTAATAAACGTGCAGCAAACATTCTTATGAAAATATGTACAGTCACTTACATCAATATTGGGAAACTTGTCTTTTTTTTTAATTTAAATAAAAATTTTTTTTTTTAATAAAATTTTAATTTTGAAAATGAGAGCGCCAGTCGTGTAGTTAAAGCCAAATTGTGAGTACTTTAGTACAATTACAATTTATAAGTATATAATTGTACAAATTTGCTTTGCTAGTACTTACATATTTATTGCCAACCCTGTATATATGTATGTATGTATAGTACATTAGGGTGGTCCTTAAAAAATCAAATTCGCGAATTTCTTCGGTCTCTCCTCCTATATCAGTAACAGCACAGTCAAAGATATTACATATAAATTTTGTTTCCCGATCGGAAACGGTTAAGGTGTGTCGCGCAGGGGTCAAAGTTCAAACTCTATGTAGACTGAAAGATTGTTTTTAATTTTTTTCATAACCAAATTCCCAAAATCGATAGTACTGCACTTAAGGCTACCAAATATAAATTTTGTTACCGATTGGACACAGTTAAGGGGTGTCGCAGAGTGGCACATATGTATGTTAATATTAATTTTTGAACGAAACAAGATACTGAAGATGGCAGATAGCCGAAAACGGTTTATAACCAAATCAAACTTGACAAGGAATGACGGAAATTCGTTCCACAATACACTAATTTTGACCCCTGTGCGACACCCCTTAACAGTCTCCGAACGGTACCAAAATTTATATATGGCATCCTTGAATGCAGTACTATCGATTTTGGGAATTAGATATACAAAAAAATAAAATTTAATTTTTTTAGTTTCCATAGAGCTTTCTGAACTTTGCCCCCTGTGTGTCGCATGCCCGTTAACCATTTCCGATCAGAACAAAAATTTATATATGGTATCTTCGACTATATTAGCATCGACCTAGGAGGGGAGGACCATTTGGGGACCACCGTACTGTAAATACACATCGTCGTTTAAAGTTCAAAAACGCGTATTTAGCAAGTACAATGCCGCGTAAGTGACATTTTTGCCAAAAATAAATTTCTGGCGTCCGTCCCCATCTATTCATACAAGAAATTTGACGTGTTGTCCGAATATCCATTTGTTCAGACAGTGGGCATATTAAAAGTTCCCATATATCTAAAATGTAACTGCCGCATAGTCGAGCATGTGTGTCATGCAACGCAGTCTACACTATCGGCACTCTGGAACATCTCCTCTGTCAATACCCAGCATTTGGCAGACAGCGACACAGATGCCTAAGCTCTGTTCACTCACCGTCTCTAGAAGGTATTGTATATCTTCGCAAAAACCTCTTCAATGTAAACTTTTACGTGTAGATCTCTCCCACCTGATATGGGCTAATATTCATACTTTAGCAAATTCAATTGCTAATTAGTCCACGATTGAATAGAAAGGTTAATTTAAGCCCAAAAACAACAAAATGTACATATATGCATTTCTTTTCGTCATTTTACATTTTGAACTTCAAAATAAATTAACAACAACCAATGCAGAATATTCACTGTGCACATATGTATGTACATATTTAAAATTCTATTTCGAACAGTGAAATAATGTTTTGGCTGTTGCCTACCTATTTGGGCCTAGTGGAACCCATTTTCGGTTTGGGGCTAAATATTTGTTAAACAAAAATACAATCGGAAAAAAATACCATCCCAATATACTCGCAAAGGAATTTATTTTTAAAGCCATCTCTGAAGCTTAAATTATGTTCAGACATGTCAATTTAACTGAGCCAATTTGACTTTAAGCTTTGCATCACTGAATTTGGTGTTTAGACATGTTCAATTAAATGAATACAAAATGAATTATTTATACAAATCAAACACTTTCGGTGCGTTACTAAAGCCGAGATCACACGATTTACGCGTTTGTACAGAAAATGACAAATTTAAATTTGTCCACATTTGCCCATTTTGATATCGATGTGCAAATGATTTGCTTTGCGTTCACACGATTTGCCCGATTTATTAGCTTTTGATTTGCCACACATTTGTACATAGAAGTAAAGTGGCAAATTTGTTCACATTCGTTCACACGATTTAACCAATCATGATAAAACAGTCGTATGAAAAATATAGAAGCATACTTTTGGGCATTATTTGGAAGAAAATTTTATGAAAAATTAACAAACAAAAATTAATCAAATAGATCATTATAAGTACATGTATTTTCACGATTTCAAAACTGGATAATACTTCTTTTAATCTGTAAGATGATATAAAGTTAATTTAATTCATTCAATAGAATACGTGTGCTAACGAGCTCCAAAAAAATGGTCATTGTGAAATGTTGACTTTGGTTGCACAAAAGTGAATGAAATGTTGCAGATACGTCGAAATCGTATATGAAGAAATTGTTTATGTACTCATTTTGAATGAAAGTGATTATGCTACTTTTTTGCTCGGTATGACTATTTTCGGAGTTAGAAACAAATGAAGGATCAAAATCATATATCAATTTCGATTATTTTTAGAAATGGTTAGGGTAATGTAGGATATAGTCACGTGCAAAGTTTTGTTAAATTCGCTCGGAAACTGACTGAGTTATTACCAGGTGTTCATGTTTATTTATATTCGGTTCGGATTCGGGAAATTATTAGAAAAATAATAGGTTAAGTATTCGGGTTCGGTTTCGGATCCGGTATTTGGAAAAATATTCGGTTCAGATTCGGGAAAGCATTTGGGAAAACATTCGGTTCAGATTCGGGCATATATTCCTTCATGATTTGGGAAAGTATTGGGGTTCGGTTTAGGATCCGGAAAGTATTTGGAAAATTATTCGGTTCAGTTTCGGGAAAACATTCGGTTCAAATTCAGGCAAATATTCTTTCCTAATTTGGGAAAGTATTCGAAAAATCACTTTATGAAAAAGTATACTTGTGTGACTAGCAAGAATAATTGAATAACGTCAAAAATGTATTCATTATACAAAATTATCTCAATAAGGAATAAAAAATTATTCCTAATTTTTTCTAGCTAAACGTTAAAAAATGCGTCTTCGGCCTATATGACACTACATTTTTTCTCTGGTATATTTGGTTTGAAAAACCCGCCGAAAGTCAAAATACAAAAACAATTCTTGAAAAGAGACAAAACCTGTGTTCAATTACTAAAAATTTTTAACTTATTTTTCATAAAAACTGTCATTTTCATATGGAGAGCTGTCATTTTTTACGAAAAATTCGTAACAATTTTTAGTTATTGAACAGAGCTAAATAATAATATAATAATACAATGGCGCTAATATAACTCTGACGAGTTTTATGGCCGGGCTTCTCTCCCAATTCGAGGTGTGCTCCTTTTGTTTGTCCTACTAATTGGGTGGCCGGTTCCGTACGGCGAATGCATTTTTTTGAGAAGCTTTTTCACGGCAGAAATACACTCGGAGTGTATGCCGCTCACTGCCGAGAAGTGACTGCTGTTTCTAAAACCCCAAAAATTGAGTTTTAATTAATTAGAAAAAAATTGTTTGGTGTTTGTTCGAACTGGGGTTTGAACCCGAGACCTCTGGTATAGCAGGCGAGCACTCTACCCACTGCACTACAGCGGCCACGAGCAGATCTAAGTACTCCATTAAAAACAGTTTGATTGACATTAAACTTCAAACTAAATGAAAATAATATTTATTTCAAAAATTAATTTTTTTTCGAAATTGGAATTTAAATTACTGAAATAAAAAAATTATGCATCTCAAATGGCAGGGTATCTGTGTATTCCATTTTATAAAGAGAAGCCAGTGCGCCGTATAATGTTCCTTCCGGACTTCTTCTTTCACCTTAGGGCCAAAGCAGAAGCTTATAAGAGGCCAATTTAAAACTTGTATTTCTATATATTTTTTATTTTAAACATAATTTATTTTATAGTTGTCAAAAAAGATTTGTATATTTGCCACAATCATTTGTATTCAAGTGGCAAATCAAAATTTGTCCATTTTCATCATTTTTATTTACCTTCTGTATCACATTTATGTTCACACGATTTGGCTACAAGAGCTGTTTTTGATTTGCCACAAGAGGCTAAATATTTGGCTTTTGTGATTTGTGTCAAATGAAATTTACCGTTCACACGGTTTGCCTATGAATTTGGCAAATTTTTAGCCAAATGTACAAATCGTGTGATCTTAGCTTAAGTAGAAGCAAAAAAGTACTGCCAAAAAAATACCACAACGGAGTGCTTTGAATGTGTATTGAAAAAGGAGTTCGAAAAAATGATCCAAAGAAATGGTTTTCTCACTGAAAGCACCCTGTTGCAGAGTTGCATTTTAAGTAAATTGTTTCGGTAATTTTTTTGATTATTGACTATTAATAAATTGTATGGTTTTCATGGTAAATGGAACGCAGTTATGGCTTTAATTTATGTAACTGCTAAAACGCTCTTAATACTCAATTAAGAACATATCTGAACATCGAGGTACACTCGTATATAGACACACGTTTTCATTATTTATCTGTATATGTACATACATAACTCCATGTTTGTTTGTGTTTATTGTAACGAAATGAGTTTCGCGGTTTGGTATTTTGGTTGTTGTTTACTGAATTTGCTCCGCTTTTTTTTGTAGTGCGCGTGGCTTGGTATGCCGTTCTGCTGCATATTTCGAACATTTTACAGTGCGCAACGCGCGCGAAATCGCCTTCAATGGCATTTTGTGCAGCATGAATTTCACTTTATTTTACTCGCTCGCTCGTACAAATGCAAACAAACGAAATTTTTCAAGCGATTGCTGTTCGCTACTCTCCATCGCTTTGGCGTGTTATTTCGCAGTAGCTTGATTTTGCTGTTTGTTTTTGTTATTGGGATTACTTTTGAGATGTAAATTGCAACGACACCCCCTCGAAACTGACTGATAGCTTATTCAACTATCACCCCCATTGTATATATCATTGTTGGTTTGTTTTATAGTTTGTTTATAAGCGAGCGAATTGGATTTTATATCAAATTCGTTTCACTTTACTCGTTATCTTGACATTTAAAATACTCGTTTGGTCTGTAAGTTTGTTTGTCTAACCATCTGAGGGCCATTTACTCAACCTCTGATTAACGCTAACCGGATGATAAAGGTACGGTTAAACTATGGACTGCATTATCGACCACATGTTAAATGTATGGTTTGATGAAGTCAATAACGGGGCTTTAACCGCTGTTAGAGTTAATCAGAGGTTGAGTAAACGGTCCTTAATATGTGTGGTACACATTGTGGACTATGTGAATTTTTCGTATTAAGCCTGAAATTAGAAAAAAAACTACGTCATCAAGCTCTATTTTACTTGAATATTTTTTGGTTACCTGAAAGCTTAGCCCATAAAGAATTTAACGATATAAAAAAATTAAATCGTTATTTGACAGATTTTTACAAATTCAATTTTAAACATTTCACATAGAAAGTCTTGAAACACTTTTTCTAGTTCTGAAATTGAAACGCATAACAATTACACCAATGTGTGCCTAGGCGTATGAGCAACTTTTTAAACAATATAATCACATTGACTTTTGAAAATTTATTCGTATTTAATGCTATTTTTTTCAGAATAAGGAAGAATTTTTCAATAAATTTGTAATGGACATTACGCAGCTTTAAATACTGTTACACAAACATCAATCAAAAAATCGAAAAAATTTTACATAGCCCTGTTTGAAAGTTGACGACTACTCATTTAAGCTTACTAATATTTACTCCCAGCAGGAAATGGTTTGCGCATTTGTAGTTCGTCTCAATAAATTGTACAAAGCATCTCTTTGACGCGTTGGATTTCATGAAAACATCAGCTGATTGCAGTGAATGTTAATTTTTTTTTTCCAATTTGGAGTTTTTTATGTGAATTTAAATGAGCTATTGGCCATTTTTTAATGAAGAATTATTATTTGCTCCAAATAAGTATGGATCATGATGCTTAAAAATTGCTTGGAATGTTTTTCATAGAGTCGCAATTTGAAAATGCGTTTGATGAAAGCTTGTAATTTCTTTGCATTTGAAGTTGGTAATCCTATGTATAGTGATAAACGAACAAAGCTTGATAAAAATGAAAGAATTTCTTACGAAATGTATGTTAAATTACTGTTTTTCGTTCAAGGAATCCACTTTTGATGTTTATTTTTACATAAAATGGCGCTGCGGTACAATGGCATGTGCAGAAACACAATGTTGCCAAGACATCATAATGTTGCTGGCAACATGTTGCCGATGTGCTTACTGCTGCTCAGTTCTGGAGGCGCTTTTTTAGTGGATTTTTGGCTTTGATTAAGCAAACAGATACTAAAAAAAAGATATTTCATAATAAATGTTGTTGCTTTTGTTGTTTTTACTGTTATTTATAATGCTTCCAGCTCAAAGACAAAGGCATATCTATATATATAAAAATGGTGTCAAAAATGTTACTAACCTCATCAGATGAGAGCGGCTGGGCCGATTTCTGTAAAACTTTTTGTCAATTGTTCGTATTCTCGAGGAGATGGTTCGTACGGAAGAAAATTTTGGAAAATCCCTCCGGAAAAGTTCGAAAATTGGAAAAATCGGTGTGTATGTGCGTATGTGTGCATCTGTGGATGTGTGTCCTCTATAAATTCCCAAAGTAACCAACCGTTCTTTATGAAATTTTCACAGTAGATTCATGTGGTGTTAGTGCACATAGTGGGGTATATAGAATTTCGAAAAATTGGGAGCTTCCCGGAATACAGGCCTAAATGAGGACCCAGATCGATCCACCAAGCCTTCGAGCAATATTGGTATCAAATGAAAGGTGTTTAACAGGCCTTCAACATAAAGTTATTTTCATTGCGATGCCTAGGCCCGGTCTCCAGATATGGGTCAAAACGTGGGACCGAGTGACCCTAGAAAGTTTCTGAGCGATATTGGTATCAAATGAAAGCTGTTGAGGAGGACTTCAACGAAGACCTCTTTAAATAGTGATGCCTAGGCCGGGTTCCAAGATTTGGGTCAAAGCGTGGACCCGGATAACCTCTGAATGTTTTCGAGTGATATTGGTAGCAAATGAAAGGCGTTGAGCAAGGCTTCCACATACAGCTATTTTCATTGTGATTTCTAAGGCTGTTTCCCAGAGATGGCTAAAGTAGTGGGCCCGGATGGTGATGGACGGTCCCGGTAAGGTAAAGGTAGGTAGCTATATGGATAGGGGTAGGGATAGGGATAGGGATAGGCATAGGCATAGGCATAGGGATAGGGATGGGGATAAGGATAGGGATTGAGATAGTGACAGGGATCGGGGGAAGTAGGTTTGTCGCGGCGAATATAACTATAACTTCTATTCAGAGAATAGACAATTTTTTGTTATTCGCAGTCATTAAGATGGACTCTAAGATAATGGTTAGCAATACGGTAATCAAAGACATTTCTTTAGGCTTCATAGGAATAAGTTTTAGCAGAACAACGTCTGCCGGGTCAGCTAGTAATATATATAATATAATACAATGGCGCTATTATAACTCTGACGAGTTTTATGGCCGAGCTTCTCTCCCAATTCGAGGTGTGCTCCTTTTTGTTTTTTCCCTACTAATTGGGTGGACCTACAGTTTTATGCCGGCTCCGAACGGCGAAAGCATTTTTTGTGAGAAGCTTTTTCATGGCAGAAATACTCTCGGAGGGTATGCCGCCCACTGCCGAAAGGTGACCGCTGCTCTTAAAAAACCCAATAATTGGATTTTTACTAATAGAAAAATTGTTTTGGTGTTTTGCTCGGACCGTGGTTTGAACCCGAGACCTCTGGTATAGCAGGCGAGCACTCTACCCACTGCACCACAGCGGCCATGCACAAGCAAATAAAATGAAACCAGACCTATAGGCCAAAAATGCATTACGGGGTTTTGTTACTAGAGGGGTTAGCTTTTATTTTCTTTTGATTTCATCAATTACGTAGAGATAAACCTTCATTTGGTAACACAGAGTAATTGATTGAAAATGCTGTGTTAAAAAATTTATTTATTGCATTAGAAGGATTGCAAATTAGAATTGAATTTTTGTTTTTCTTCTAAATTTGTAATGTTACTCATAACTAGTGCGTTTTGGGTAACAGGCAATTTCCTTGAATTTGGATGCTTTCACTTTAAAAAAAAATTTGCATACCTAATTGCATTGGCAGTCGCATTAAACATGGTTGATGGATTGATTGTTGTCAGCTGATTTTGAGGTTACCAAACAAAAATACATAAACTCAGCCTATTTTCTCAAATTATCTCGTAGTAAAATAATGACACTCATCTCTTCAGCAATTAATGGCTTGCTTACCAAATCGTGTATTTTATTTTTATTTCAAATGTTTATCGTTGGTTTCACATTTACCGAAATTTCCTATGGGGTATTTAGATGTTATTCATACATAAAAAACAAAAATAAACAATATAAACATTATTGCAAATTCCTCGCCAAAATTGCTCAAATTGATGGCATTCCCAATATGATTTGGGACAAAACAAAAAATGTCAATAATTTCAAGAATTTCCCAAAGCTATACATATGCTCTTCTGCTTCTTTTTATTGAACACGGTTGAAACACAAACACAAAAGGATTACTTGTTTTTTTTTATTAAACCAAGTAATAGTAGAGCAAAATATGGGGAATTTTATTTCACACAGCGAATATTTAAAGACGGTCTTAAACTAATTGCAAATGTATATATATATATATATATATATATATATATATATATATATATATATATATTCGCACCCCTGTGTTCTTATAAGCCCTAATCATTATAAACATCCTCAACCATACCTCAATAATTCCTCAATATAAGAGAGTGGTGCGTTCTTCTACTGGTTGCTTGCAAAATATTAGGCCTATATATGTACATATGTATTATATTTATTAGAACCATTAAAATAGGCTTAACTCTGCAAATGTGTAGTAACTCTATACGACGCGTCGTTTAAACTTCAAAATCGCCTATGCCAAAATTGAGAGTTGTCAAACTTATGTCCTGGCGCCCAGATCTATCGAGCCATACACCATACATTTGATCTTTGGAAAGCCCAGGAATGTCTATATTTCCTTCTAATGTCGTTTTAAGATCTGAAGTCAGAGAGTTGGGCATCAGAAATTCAATTTAAATTTTTGGCACAAAGGCAGTTATGAAGTTTAAACGGCGATATGTGTTTTACCTAAATACCCCTCGCTGTCTGAAGTTCATAGCGGTCAAATATTGTTCAAAATAAATGTATTGCATTCCTGCCATTTTCGTTCATCGATGTTGTAAGAGGGAAGGTAGGAGGATTGTGAGTTGTAACTTTTAAATCAATGGAATAATGGAACAATGTGTTGCGCATCTCGTACGATACTTTTTATTTAAAAAAAAAGGTACGATATTCTAAGGACACATACACAT
Source organism: Urophora cardui (assembly GCA_960531455.1). Classification (NCBI taxonomy): domain Eukaryota; kingdom Metazoa; phylum Arthropoda; class Insecta; order Diptera; family Tephritidae; genus Urophora; species Urophora cardui. Next base: position 32,504,764 of record OY482674.1, on the reverse strand, counting down.
ATACATTTACATTATCGAAGAAAAAAGAACCATAACTGGCAATCACTATAAAAACATCGGTTGAAAAAAGATGGACACAAATAAAAGTAAAAAAAAAATAGTTAGCCTTCAGAGACTTCACAACAACAAAAACAATAATAATAAGAACAACACTAGGTTTGTGCGCACGCGCGCGTTGACTTGCGTCCCATCGCGTCACATTGAAACCAGTTCGCGAAAAGAACATTTTGCAAGTCTCGGCTGGATGCTGCACTTGAAACAAAAATCGGAGGCAGCAAGCAAATACAAACATACAAACACACATGCATATAGTGTATGTATGTAAGTTGAATGCGCGCCATGCCGAGCACGAAGGTAGGAAATATGTCTGTATATATGACTGTATATAAAGGTAGTTAGGTATGTCCACAGGTATGCAGCTCCAAAAGCATTTCAAGCTTGCGCGGCAATTTGTGAGCACAACTGCCAAACTACTTGGCTTTGGCTGGCTTTTGGTTGTGATGCGCTGTACTGGGACCGGCTCGGACTGGATTGGCACTGCCGCACAATGGGAGATTTTGGCCAAAAATAAATTCGAAATTAAAGTAGTGATAAATAAATATTTTTTAACTGCAATCGACAGATATCTTATGTGACGAAAAAAAACCCCATGTAAAATTTTTTGAGTTCCGTTTCGTTTAGCCATACAGTGTGCTCAAAGTTGAATAAAAAATATGTCATATGAATTATGAATTTTATGACCTGATACGAAAAGCTCTATCTAAGCCATTTATCGACGTATATATGTGGTTTTGACATGTAAATATAGAAAATGACCTCTACTTTTCTAGGAAGTAATCTCGTTTCTTCTAACTTTGAAATCTGATTTTATATGATTTTTCAAATTCTTCGTCCACTTTAAGGAATAAAATAAAAAAAACAAAAAAAAAGGTATCTTGGTTTTTTTTATGTTATGAACTAATATATTCTTTATCAGATCACATTAACAGATATTAATTTCACGCGCGCCTTCGCGTGTTTTAATTATTCTCCTAACTGGCTAAAAGTGCATTTTTCAAATTACATTTATAATGACATATTCAAAATTAAAAAAAATAAAGTGTATAGAAGATCTATCATCCAATTTACATCTGTAATATAGAAAATGGTTCACAATATGAAATACAGCAGCTCATTTTTGAATTAGCTATATAGATTCTATTATGTATATATTGTTTTTTTTGCAGGGTAAAATAAAAAATTCAAAAAAATTCCAAAAGTTTGAAATCAAATAAAAAAAAATAAAAAAAAAGGTCTCCTCAATTTTTTAATATATGTTCACCCCAAGTGTGTTTTATAACCCCCCATAGTCAGTTTCATCATTCACGCGCGCTCTTCTCACTAATTCATATTTTTCGACGAGGTGTATATGCGCGCTATCACTATGGATGTACATACATATGTACACATGTGTAGCAAGAGAGAAAAGCATTGATGAGCAGTTTTGATATATGTTTATGCTTTAAAATCGCTAATATATTAACTAATGCAATTTTATATAGAATATTTACATATATACTTACTTTTAGCCTATTTACTTCAAAAGTATCATAACTCAAAAACGCGAGTTTTCAGGTAAGGATGGGTATGCATGCATGTGTGTGTATGTACATATATGTATGTGCATTATATGACGAAATTTCGGTCTGATATATTGAAAATTTTGAGTTTGAGATCAGAAAATTATCTGTGCCATATGTACTATTGATGCACATACATATATAGCGATCGAAAACTTAAAGGGCTTTTTCGTAAAATCAGCTTATTAAGGTATGATAGTATAGCGATATACTAATATTTGCTGCTTTTTATACCAGCCATGAACATGAAATAGTGTTATAACTTTGTGCCGAAATACTATGTATTTTTATGTAAAGTTTATCATTTGTCGGAATCGCCAAAATCCAGTATAAAATATAGCTCCCATACAACGGATTGTTCATATGTACAAGATAAATTTGAGTATTTGTAACTTATTCAATTAAACAGATAAAATTTAATTTCTATCATTCATAAATGGTATAAAGTCTTTGGTACGCATAAACTTGTTGATATTTGCATTTATCTATTTCGTCTCCCACCTGTGCCGTTACCTTATAAATGGGAGTTTACGTGGGGATCCAAGCCCTAAGAGTACCGATTTTAAATAAGTATAGATAAACGTCACATATCTAGATAATTAAATAAATATTTTTGAAGTAGTTACAAATATATGCTTATACCTACATATATATATAATTGCTCCTCAGCATTCCAACTCAATTAGTTTCGAAAATAAATGCATTTTAATGGTTTTTCGCGGCACCCGTTATATGGAGTTTGGGAGAATTTGTCATCAGATTAAGTTAATTTTTACACCATGTACTTATATTCATCAAAAAAGCTTGCATACTGAATTTCAGCATTGTTTTTCGCGACACCCGTTATATGGAGGGTGGGAGAATTTGTCTTCAGATTAAGTGCATTTTTACACCATGTACTAATATTCATCAAAGAATCTTACATACTGAATTTCAGCATTGTAACTCAATTAGTTTCGAAAATAAATGCATTTGAATGGTTTTTCGCGACACCCGTTATATGGGGGGTGGGAGAATTTGTCATCAGATTAAGTTCATTTTTACACCATGTACTAATATTCATAAAAAAAGCTTATTTTCAAAATTTGAGCACTCTAGGTCCATTTTTACTATTTATGGCCGTTTTTTGTATGAAACGTTCCCATTGTGTGCCGGCTGGCCAGGCCGAAATTGGCCTGTTTTTTTTCAGCTTTAGCGAAGTGTTGCATTGGTTGGTTAGTGTGTTGATCTCCCGCATGGCGTATGGCTATATGTATACCTGATGGTTTCAGTATTTTTGGTGGTGCGCACACTGGGTGATAGCGGCCAAAAATAAAATCGAAATTAAAGTATTAGCAAATCAAATTTTTTTGAAAGTGATTGACAGATATAACAATTTGTAAAAAAAAAGCTTATATAAAATTTTTTGAGTCTCGTTTTGTTTAGCCGTACAGGGTGTTAAAAACTGAGCAAAAAATAGGTCCTTTTATTTCTCAACAATTACACCTTATACAAAATGCTGTAACTCATTCAATTATTAACGTATGTAATCGAGTGGTACATCATTACATAGATATTGATTTGGCCTTTTAGAAACAATAAGCCTTTTGTAACCAGCGGTAACTCTTAGATTTATATGAACTTTCAAATATTGACAAAAAAAGTCGTAAAAAAAAATTTTGCTCAACTTTAAACAAAAAAATAAAAAAAATAAAAAATATGACCTCCCCAATTTTTTCATATGTTTTGAAATGATATATTTTTAATCAAACTGCATTTTAATTCTTGAAATCCACCTGCGCTTTTCGCTTAAATAATCTTTTTCCCATTTGACTAAAAGTGCCTTTTTCAAAACGCAATAATTAGGCTACTTTTGACATTATGAAAAATCTTATTCTTAGGCGACTAATCGAATAGTTTGTTCACCGTGTTGTAGGCAATGGTTCACACTTTCAAATTATGAAAGAATTTTTTTTATCAGCGTTATCATTATTTTTTTGCAGCCTTTTTCTTTTCGAACAGAAAAAAAAATTGTGTAAAAATTGGAAAATTTCAACATGAAATAAAAAAAAAATACAAAATATGACCTCTCCAAATTTTTAATATTTGGTGCTAGTGAACGTGCTTTATAAACAGGTGAAGAAATCTTAAAAATTCGTTTGCGCTTTTTTGTTTTATGAACTTTTTTATGGAGTGAGTTTTTCTAAGTTTTCATACATTTTTCCCATACAAAATCCCCAAAAGTATGCTTCAAAAAGTATTAATAATTTTGTATGGGGTAAATTTGCCAAGTTAATGAAACTTAAACAACAATTTCTCCAATTCTAATAAAGGTATCTGAAAAATTTAAACGCCATATTCAGGGGGATGGTTTATGCTTTCTAACGGTGTATTTGATTTTGAATAAAAAAATATTACATACAAGATATTAAGCAGGGAATATAGTCAAAAACGTGTTTTTTTGCCTAATTGGACATGAATATCTCAAAAACTAGAACCAATTTGAAAATTCTGACTTCAGATTCAGATTCAGCACACTGAAATCCTTTAGAAAAGTATAGTTTCATTTGTGGTATAAAAATTTTTTTAAATGTGATTTTTTTGAAGGAAAATTTTATGATGAATGCTTATAAAATGCTCAAAAGTGCATATATTTTTAATTTGAAAACCATGGAATACTTTGCGCTTTTTCCAAAATGATTACTGTATATTATTTATATTTAAAAAATGTGTGCTCTTATTAAAATTGAGCATTTTAGCTATAATAGTTAACAAAATATTGAAATTTCAAAAATACCGTTATATGGGAGGGTGGTGTATTTGTGGGCCGATTTTGTTCAAATTTTCACAGTTTACTATCCTCAATCAAGAAAGCTTAAGTTCCGAGTTTAAAGTTTCTAGCTCAATTATTACTATTTTTGGCCGCGTTTGTATGGAGGTGCCCCCACTGTGGTGCGCAACGTTTTCGTTTGTATTTTTTGTTGATTTTGGCATTCATTATTTCATATGCGAAATTTCAGATTTTTGTTTGTATGTTGTGGTGCATGGTGCGCATACTTTTGCTTATCATATTCACTCGCAACTCTGGACTCGACTTCGCTTTCGTTTTTAACATACTCGTAAATTTTTGAGTACGAATTCGACTTTGACTTCGAATAAGACTTCAACTGTGATTCCGATGCCGACCACATTATTCTCTGGTACATCGATTTAATATTTTGCAGCGATTTTCTAGTTTAAATTCAACATCGTATACGACTATGATCCAATTTCGACCACAACCTCTCCTTCGACATTGATTTCGCTTTGATTTTCGAGTTCTAAATTTAGTACAAAATCTTCGACGATCTTGAGTTTGAATTTCTATTCGACTACGATAACGATTTCGACCATAAAATGTTCCTCTTTGTAATCGAGTTGGACTTCGTTTTTTGACTTTAAAGTTCAAATTCGTCTTCGGTAACGCTTCGGTTTTTTTATTAACCTCACTGCCAATTATAACTTGCTCTTGCACATTGATTATAACTTCGAATTCGATTACGATTTCATTTTCGAATCCAATTACAATTTAATTTTCGAATTCGTTCGCAATTTTTCCTTCGACTTCACTTTCAAACTCTGCTGAGAACTTTTTTTATCTACTTATTCTTTTCTTCTCCCCCTCCCTTTTTTATCGCATTTATTACTCTTTAGATACTTTTTATCGTGGTCGTGGTCGTGGTCGCAGCATTTTTGTTGTCCGCTTGTCTAAGTTGTTGTTTATTGCTGGCTTGTTCTTGCTATCCAAGTTGCTTTAGCCGCCGCACGCTGCAGCAGAACCATTGGAATTTTACTCATACACTTTCATGAAATTAAAAAAAAATCACACACACACACACATGTATGTCTATGTATGTACCCAATAAACATTTTTCAAATGCACCTCAAATTTCGCTTGATAGCGTTCTAAAACTAAAAGTTTCATTTTTAATATGGTATTTATTTTGGGCTAACTCTCAACTTGAGAAATACCATTTTCTCAAACCCATTTCAAGCATACATTTTTTCGCAAATGCTATCAAATTGTTCTCAAATTGAGACAAAATGTTTTCTGAAACAGTTGAGATTTTTTGGCCTGGTGTATTGTGGGTATACAGTAACATTTACAAATGAGATTCTCGCTCAAATGCTGGCATGTGTATGTGCATTGGGGTGTGCTAAATGTTTAGAACACCTTTTTTCGCTGGTAACCCTATTTTTGCTTATGCAAAATACGAAATTATGACTTTATTAAATAAAGAACTCCTTTTGGTATATTTGAGTAGCCCACTTTCAAACAGTGTTATGTGAAATTTTTTCAATATTGAGTTTTTGTTGGATTGTGTACCGGTATTTAAAGGTGTATAATGTCCATTAACAATTTATTGCAAAATTCTTTCGTATTCTGAAAAAATAGCATTAAATACGAATACACTTTCAAAAGTCTCTATGATTTCATTTATACACTTTCAAAAGTCTCTATCTGTAAAAGTTGCTCATACGCCCAGGCACTCATTGGTGTAATTATTACGCGTTTCAACTACAAAACTGTCTCGAAACTAGTTATGTGAGATATTTAACATTGAATTTGCAAAAATCTGTCACATAACGGTTTAATTTTTTATATCGTTAAATTCCTTATGGGCTAAGCTTTCAGGCAATAACAAAAAATATTCAAATAAAATAGAGCGTAATATAAGAAAACCCGCGTGTAGCACAGTACACGTGATAGAAGTTAACTTCTTACATCAATTTATATTCGCTCGAAAGCAACAAGTAACAAGTTTCATATATCATATGAGAAACGAATTTGCAAATACATCCCTGCAAAAAATGCGTTTAATCCGGGACGTGTCCGGGATCAATCGCAAGGGAGAATGCGACTAATACAATTTTACATCTCATTTTTGTTCAATTTGTATACCCGAACGGATACAAATGTAGATCAATCGCTTACATCCCGAATGGGTACAAATTTAGACTACTCGCTTTCATCCCGAACGGGTACAAAGGTAGATTAACCACTTTCACCCAAGGTTGTAAGCCAAGGCTATTTTTTCTGAAAATGTCTAAAAATTATAAATTGTTTTATTCGATTAGATTTCATTTTGTAGGGAAATCTTTAAAAAAAAAAATTAAAGCGTGAATAACGGGTATTCATGAAAATTGATGTGTAAACAGTTTTGAAATCGAATATTTATTCCCTCTTCCGTTATACGAGTACTATAGTTTTTGTAATTTTTTGTTGTCATAGTGACTGCTATTATTTTGTTGTTTTTGTTTGTTTTGGTTTTTGACTTTTGATTTTTTATTTTGTTTTGTTTTGTATTGCTGAGAAACATGCAAGATCATCCGAGTCCACGTTTGACCCATATCTGGAGACCCGGTCCAGGAATCATAAAGAGTAGAGCTCCGTGTAGAAGGCCTGCTCAAGATCTTTCTTTTGATACCAATTTTGCTCAGAAATATTCAAGGATCATCCGGGTTCTCGTTTTTACCCATATCTCCGGACCCGACCTAGGAACCATGAAGAATAGAGCTCCCTGTAGAAGGCCTGCTCAAAACCTTTCATTTGATACCAATATTGCTCAGAAAATTAGATAGGTAGATGTAGGTAAGCATATCCATACATTTGCATACATGTTCCAACAGGTTGGTCCTTTTTATTTTGCCTATTTGTCGCATTATTGCAGAAAACAACAACAACTTCACTTCGCTTCGTTGCTGTTGTTGTTGATATTTGCATGTGCACGGCTATTCATGCAAGCATTTGTAAGTACATGCCTAGCTACCTACCTACCGCTGACAATGCCAAGCGATTCACACGGACACAGCAGCGCACTAACACAAAGGTCATTTACGGTTTACGCGTAAACTTTACATGTTTTTCGAAATTACTCGTAGCTACAGCAAAGATGTTTACACATCAAAAATAAATATTTTCTCCAAATATTTAAAGTTTTGAGAATGCATTATGCGATTGTAAGCGATATGTGAGAAATTTGTCAAAGTTGTTTGCCAAGGCTAATTTTTATAACAATCTTTAATTATAAATGTTAATGCCTATTTAAATAAAGATTATACAATAAATAAGAAGTAAGTAAGAAGTTAACTTCAAAAATTCACATAGCCCTGTTTGAAAGTGGACCAGTAAACATGTACATATATATAAGTACATAAACTGTATAAGAAAAGTTACACTTCGGCCTCAAATCGTTTTTTGGTATTTTTTAAATAATTTAAGCTTTTAAAGATAACCTTAATGTATGTAGGTACTAGTATCGCCTATCTTTTGCTGTACTGCCTATCTTTGTTTCTCTGTTGGCGTTCTGCTCGCTTGCAAAATTATTTTTCTGACGTGCTCCAGTTGGTGGTTTCTATTCTTTCTTTCTGCTTTTTTTTTCTTTATCTCATTACTTCTCCCTTATCGCTTGAGTTTTTGGTGTTTGTTTTTTTTTCTGTGCTTTTTTGCTCTGCCTGCTTTTTAATCCAGGCGGACAAGCAAAAAAAGTCAAAGAAATTCACATACTTATCTCTCATATGGATGTATGTACATAGCAACAATGCCTTTGCAAAACCGCCCATCGAACCACTTGCAAAAATGCCTATTTGACATTTGTGACATAAATGAGAATTGGAAACACTGAGCTACAGACATCGACGACAACGCATGCAATCGTACGTAAAAGCATCGTTTAAGTAACAAATTTTTAAAATAACGGCTAATAAAATACCAACTATCCCACCATGGCAAAACAAGCACATCTTTTATCATTCAGTAAAAATTACATTTTGGTAGGTAGATGGGCGGTTTTGCAAAGACATCGACGATATGCATGTATGTACTTTTACTTCAGTATTTAGGAGTCTACACTCAAATAAATTTTGGTATAAATTTTAAACTTTTTTGGTCGATATATAGGACACGACCGAAAAATTATTAAAATTTAAACTTTGAAAAGTTTATAAGATCTTTAAACTTTTAAGGTTTAGATTTTATTCCAAATTAAAATTTATTTTAAGACTTTCAAAAGTTTAAAATTTAAACCTTTTTTTGGTTTAAATTAAAAAAAATCTGCTCCCAAATCCTCTTCATGCTTTTCCCTATTGTATCTTCTTTCCTATCCTTTTTTCTCCTTTTCTTCCATATTGTTCTATCCCCAACATCCCTTTAATCCTTTTCCATACTATGTCTTTTTCCTATCCTCTTCTTCTCCTTTTCTTCCTTCTTCATTTTATCTGTTTCCATAATTATTTTGTGTTTGTTTGTTCCTCCATTCAAACAACGCCATACATTCATTCATTCAAATTGTTTAATAACTATAAATGAGCTTTTTATATTGTTCATTTCTCGAAAAAGCAAGTTGGATTTTCAAATCAAAAATTAAAATTTTTTTACTGAAACCAAATTTTACGATGAAAGTTTTAAACAAGGCTGCACAACGATATCAACAAAAATATTTTGTTTCGTTGAATATCAAATAAAAATTAACAAAAAAATTTTGTTTTGTTGAATATCAAATAAAAATTATTGAAATTATTTCGTTTCGTTGATTATCAAAAAAAAATTATCAAAATTATTTTGTTTCGTTGATTATCAAAAACAAAATAATAATAAAAATTTGTTTCGGGCTTACGGCTTCATTTCACTTTGAATTTTTATTAACGTTATTTTTTTTTGATAATTTTTTTTGTTGGCTACCGAAACAAAATTTTTTCAATATTTGTTTTTTGATAATCAACAAAACGAAATTTTTTTTCATATTTTTTTTGATAATTATCGAAACAGTATTTTTTTGATTTATTTAATTTAACGAGCACAGGCCCAGGTTATATTTTATTTTTTATTTTTTAGAAACTAGAAAAAAACTTTTTAAGCATGGATGTAACTACAGCTGTTTCATCTTAGATCCCTTTAAGACTCATCAGGTTACTTTTGCTTCTGCCAAGACTCGAACTTGCGCACCTTGCAGTACAATAACTACAGTTCTAACCGCTGAGCTATTGCCTGCCTTCGACATCTGATAGAAAATTTGTTGCTAGTTTCTTTCCTACTATAATTCGTTTCTAACTTATGCACATACATATGTACATATTTACATATTATTGTATGATTAAACATAAGTAGCGAATAAAGTGTAGGGATGTTCAAATGAACTTAATTTTTTATTTTAATTTATTTAATTGAACGAGCACTTAACGTTAAAATTTTTCAAAGTTGAACTGAAAACAATATATTTTCTCGATTATTGATAAAAAATAACGTTAATGTGCAGCCCTGGTTTTAAATTTAAACCTTAAAAGTTGAAATGAGAAAAAGGTAAGATTTAAACCAAAAAAGTATGAAATTTATCCCAAAAAATACTTTGAAATATTTGAACTTTTGTAAATTTGAATTTTAAACTAAAAAGAAATAAGAAACTTTTAAACTTTCGAAGGTTCAAAATTTAACCCAAAAAAAGTTTTAAATTTCTTTCAAACCAAATCAAGGTTTAAAAAATACTAGAGTGCTGCCTACTGTCGAACCTCGACAGTTTTTCTAGATGTTTTCTTATAACTAAAGTGTAACTATAGTTTTTGTATAATTGTTTGTTGCTACTGTCACTGCTACTATTATGTCGTTGGTGTTCCAAATTCTGCTACCTACTTCTTTATTTCTATTCCTGCTCTTTTCTTTCCTCAATTTCTTTCCGACTTATTCTTTCTTATCCTACTTATTCCGTGACTTTATGTTTTTGTTGTAGTGCTTTTGCTACCTTTTTACGTTTCTACTTCTTTGAACCTACACAACACATCCAGCTAAACATGTTCAGAATTGCATGGTAAGTTTGGTGAAAACGCACAAAGTCAGCTACATATGCTTGCGCATTGAGACAGCTCTGTTGTGTGCAAAAGCATGCAACAACAACCACACGGCAATTTTCCAACGACGATTGTTGACGCATTTTCCAACCAATTTTCATGAAAATTGGCGCGGTTCTATTTGAGAGCAATACCTTTCTAATGGTGTGCTTAGTTTTAAAATCGGTTCAGTAGTTTCGACGGAGAAGATGGAACAAAATTTATGTTAGCGTATTAATAATATAGATTCCAATATTTATAACAGTGTAGCGTGTATATAAATACATACATTTGTATGTACATATATTTGATATTGAGACCGAGCTTGAATTTGAAATCGTCCATTATTTGACATTCGATCGCATACACACACTCGCAAAGGCTGGAGGAATAAAAAGAATATGAATTAATGAACATTGTTGATACCAAAGCAGAGGAATTATCGAAAGAATGTCATATATGCTCAACTATATGCATACACAATACGTACATACATACCCACCAAAAAATCTAAGCTTTACTTAAGAATTAAAACAGCAGATTTAAAGACTTACGATATAAGGCCTGAAAATTATAAGGGTAGTAAGTTTGTATATCGTAAGGCTTAAAATAAGGCTGATTGTCCTGTGTTGATGTCATCAGGCCATAAGGAGTACCTACTCTCTCTCTGAGAGCACACCTTATTCCAACGGCCTATCCGTCATGCGAAATAAGGCCTAGATAAGTATGAGAAAGTTAGGAGCAGACAGAGTGCATAACGGAAGCAGCGCTGCCAGCGTACTCCTTTTTTAAGACCTGAGTTGTGAACAATAAGCAAAACTTTTTTGCAGGGTAGGTATATGCATACACAAGAATTTCCAAATATCGCTAGCTTAGAGTGCAAACTGTGTAAGTCCACTTTTATGAAAAAGTGTATTTTTATGTAGAACGTTAGAAAAATCAAATACGCATAACGCTAAACAAGTCTGAGATACTTGTCATATTTCTACTCGTTGTTATTCAGTGATACGCAAATTGTGTAAGTCCAAAAAGCGAAGAAAATTATGTAAGTCCAAAATATTTACATGAACAGAATTTTTTTTTTCATTTCGAAATTTTTTTAAATTTGTTTTTTGTCTCTCCTACAAAGTTTGAAAAAAAAGGACTTACACAATTTGCACTATAAGCTAGCGATATTTGTAAATTCTCTCTTCTTCTTTGGCTGGGCAAAGTGATCTTCGTGAATCATAATTCAAATAATTGCATGTATGTATATAGGTATGCACATTTTTCATAGTGATAACCATTGGGTTAGCACAATATGTATATACATACATACATACATTCATACACATGCATTAGGGTGAGGATTTTCTTGCAGGAAGCAAGAAACAAATCTTCTTCGGAATGTTAAATTTCTTCTATTTCGAGTTTTCTTTTGAAGCGATCGAATACTTAATTTGCTGAAGGTTCATGATTTTTGACGACGTTTAATATGCAGGCATAAAAAAGGTACATTAGGGTGGCATAAACTAAGTACTGGCTGGTAGTGACCCAAATGGCACACATAGGGTTAATGCGATTATATACTAGAAATCTTTCGTTTAAGCAAAATATATTGGTGTATTAAACATAGAGATCGGACTATAAATACCGCAGGAATTTATTTGGGCGACATTTAGCGACGTCAAAAAAAAATTCCGGAAATGTTTTCCAAGAAAACATCATATGGGTGGAGGCATACGGTGGACTTTTTTTGTCCCTATAAGCCGATACTGCCTAATCCACATAGATACATACATATATATATGTATGTAAATATTTTTCTATCGCATTTTTTCATTTGTTCTATTTTTTTCAATTTATTTTTACCTTAATATTTTTACTTTTATTTTCTTACTTTAATTCTTCACTTTTCAAGCTTTGTATTTGCTGTGCGAATTCCATCGTTCTATGCATAATAAATAAATAAATAGTTACATAGGTATGTATGTATGTATGTACTTTTGTTGGGTGTGTGCACAACGGCAGCATTTTCTGCTGTTCATAAACGGCATGTACATATGTATGTATGATTGTATGCACGTTTGTACGCAGATAATACTAGCTTATTGTGTTTTAGTTCAGTTTGAATGCAAAAACTTTAGCCTCAAAATAGGTATGATATTTGATTTAATTAAATGGGGTCGGATCACCACGCCCCAACACCACCCACCTACAGTCAAACAATCAATAATAGTATTAATAAAATAATAATAATAATACTTTTAGTATCAATACATGAATATTAAGCAAACATATAGTCATGGTTCAAGGTGGCTGGTGGAAGGCATAAAACGCATTTATCTTGTCGTTATCGAGGATAAACAGGATAAGGAATCACATTGCTGTACAACATATCGAAAGGGGCCTTCACTGCAAGGAGTGCGTTAGGTGTCTCTCTTGATATTTCGGGTGCCTTTAGCAACGTCACTGCTGAGGCGCTGTTGGAGGGGCTCAAATGGATCGGAATACCACCAATCATTCAGCGCTGGATCGAGGACCTTTTGGGTTTTTGAGTTGTGATGCTGACGGGTGAGTGGGGCCTTTCGACGATGTCAATGAGGGCACATAGGGGCACCCAACAAAGGAGAGTACTCTCACTCCTGTTGTGGAATGTAGTGGTCAGCAAAACACACAAAATACTCTTCAGAAAATACACAAAACACTCTTCAGAAATACGCAAAATACTCTTCAGAAAATACACAAAATACCTACTCTTCAGAAAATACTCATCAGAAAATATTCATCAGAAAATACACAAAATACTCTTCAGCAAATACTCAAAATACTCATCAGAAAATACACAAAACACTCTTAAGAATATACACAAAATACTCTTGAGAAAATACTCAAAATACTCATCAGAAAATACACAAAATACTCATCAGAAAATACTCAAAATACTCATCAGAAAATACACAAAACACTCTTCAGAAAATACACAAAATACTCATCAAAAAATACTCAAAATACTAATCAGAAAATACACAAAATACTCTTCAGAAAATACTCAAAATACTCATCAAAAAATACTCATCAGAAAATACTCAAAATACTCTTCAGAAAATACTCAAAATACTCTAATACACTAAGCACCATATGTGGTCTATGTGAGGGATCACTCTAGCCGGCCAACCTAACCTAACCTAACCTAACCTAACCTAACCTAACCTAACTTAACCTTCAACCGTGTATTTAAAATGCTGTTGAGGGTAGAGAGGCCGAACAATTTTTAGTTCGACTCGGGCGCCAAAATAGTTCGTTATGGCCCTGCTAATTTATACCTGAACCATTAGCTCTGATCTGGTTCACACTTTAGGGTAGGTAATTAAATTTTACTCAAATTACCTCAAAAGGGGAATACAAACTAGCACACATGCGCAAATATTTTATGCTTTCTTATTTTACGATTTTTTTAGGCTACTTAAAACGCGAAAATATTTAATAAATTTAATTGCTTACAGACCTCGAATAAATAATAATTTATGTTATGCCACTTATAAAATAAGAAATGCAAGTGAACTTACATACATATATGTACACCCCAGTGCAAAAATGCGTTATATTATTTTCTAGCGCAAAAACGAACTTTCGTACAAACAAAAGACGCGAAAACTCGAAGCGCAAAAACATACTGACAAAACTCTTTAGTTCGTTTTTTCCGCTAAGATAAAAGGGCAAAAACGAACTAAAAAGCTTTGCCGGCATATTTTTGTGCTTCGAGTTTTCGCGTCTTTTATTTGTACGAAAGTTCGTTTTTGCGCTGGAAAATAATATTACGCATTTTTGCACTGGGGTGTACATATGTATGTTTATGTAGTATAGTAGTGTGTTTCTATGTACCTATGCAAATGTAAAATCAAAAATATGCTGGTGTCACAACACACACACACACATGTACCTACCCTACAAAAAAGTTTGGCTTATTGTTGACAAATCAGGTCAAAAAGAGGAGTACGCTGGCAGCGCTGCTTCTGTTAAGCACTCACTCTGTCTGCTCCTAACTTTCTAATACTTATCTAGGCCTTATTTCGCACGGCAGAGAAGCCTTTGGAATAAGGTGTACTCTCAGAGAGAGAGAGAGTACTTCTTATGGTCTGATGACATCAACACAGGAAAATCAGCCTTATTTTAAGCCTTACGCCACAGAAATTTGCTAGCCTTATCATTTTCAAGCCTTATTTCGTATGCCTTTAAATCTGCTGTTTTAATTCTTAAATAAGGCTTAGATTTTTTGGTGGGTATATATGCATATTTGGTTGTATGTACATTTATTTAGGAATATTTATTTGGTATGCACGCGAGATCGCATTAAAAATCGGCATTTCGAACGCTTGGCCAACAAACTACGTACAAACAAACATTTGTACATACGTACATATGTATGTATGTAACTTTGGTCAGGCCTAGCCGGACCGGACTGGACCGGGTTGAGGCGATCTAAACCGCGCGCGCGCGCCACAACCGCTTACAACTATACACACACACACACGTATGTATGTATCTATGTAAGCCTTTATGCCGGGCCACAAAACATTTGCCGCATTCCAATTAGAAAATATACGATACCCCATTTAAATTTATGGCCATTCAAATGTCTACTATATGTACATACATATGTACATTGGCAATGCTGCCAACACACACATACACAAACGCGAATATACATACCCTGCAAAAAATGCGATTAATCCGGGATGTGTCCGGGATCAATCGCAAGGGAGCATGCGACTAATACAATTTTACATCCCTTTATATGGAGTGAATTGATCGCATTTGTTCGAGCATGTCCTATGAAGAGACCAATTGTTCAACTTTTATACCCGAACGGGTACCAATGTAGATTAATCACTAACATACCGAACGGGTACAAATGTAGATCAATCACTTTCATCCCGAACGGGTACGAATGTAGATCAATCGCTTTCATCCCGAACGAGTACAAATGTAGATCAATCGCTTTCAGCACAAACGGGTACAAATGTAGATTTTTCCTTAAAAAATTGTAAATGTTCATGCATACTTAAATAAAGATTATATAATGTTTTACTTTTGTAAAAAAATCTCAATAAATAAATTTAAAAAATTGTAAGTTTTGAGTATGCATTATATGAGCGTAATGAAAAGGATTTTTTCATAGGATATTTTAGGCAAGATTTTGTTAAAATTGTTATTAAAAAGGGTGTTCAATTCGTTTTACCGGTTGTTCTACAATTGTTTAAATACATTGCATATTTTTTAAAATGTCTACATTTAAGGAATCTGGATTTGTACCCGTTCGGAATGAAAGCGATTAATCTACATTTATACCCGTTAGAGAACAATTGGTCTACAATTAGTCTACATTTATGCCCGTACGGGAACAATCGGGGACTAATTGTGGACCGATTGTTCTCGAAAGAGATCAATCCGGGACAAATCTCTTTCGGGATGAATCGCACATTTTTTTGCAGGGTATTTTTATCTGTACATACATACCTACATATGTACTATGTACAAATATATCAGAAAACAAAAAAGTTACCAACATACAAATATTCAATAGCAGAAAAATATTCGGCGAAAACATTAAAAATAAATACTAAAAAAAAAAAACTACTAACACAAATAATCGTCGACTAGCGACGATCGCAATTTAAAACGCTGAAATTCTGCTGCTCTGCTCGTGCACCAAAAGCTCTGAGCCACCAAAAGGCAGAATGTCGTCGTCGACGTCGCTCTTTCTCCCACTTCTCATCTCAACGTGCGCTGCTGCTGTCCAACCACAGCCAAATGGAAAAATGTAGAGGAATTTTTAAGCGCTACAAAAACGCGTATATGTACATAGTTGTATGTGTGCATATATATGCATAGGCATATGTATAAAGAGGCACAGTGTTGCTAAAAAAATAGCAGCAAATGTGAAGGTAAAGTATCTGTGCGGAAAACCCGTTTTCTGAAATTGTTTTGACCGCTTTTTAATAAAGTCCGAAAAAATGTATTTTTAAGATCGATAGAGGGTTAAGATGTTCTAGAAAATTGTTCGGCATAAAATTTCACTAGGGGTTCCTAAGACCAAATCTTTGTATAAATAACTCAAAAGATCACAGAAAGCAAAATACATATCCTATTCCTGTCTAATTGTTGGGTGAATGTGCATACATAAAAAAGTTGTTGAATATTTCATGGCGTGATTTGTGATTATTAGTTTCGGCGGTATTTTAGGTTCTTTGTAAAAAGATATTATCTGAGTGGACTCCTAATGAAATAATAATATAATTTTCTAGAACAGTTTAACACACTATCGACCTTCAAATTGCTTTTTTTCGGACTGTATAGCAAAGGGATCAAAACAACCTCTTTGTGGAGATCTTAGCGAGGTTAAAGTATTTTACGAAATTAAAATCCGTGCAATTTTAGTATGTTTCCTAACAACATATTACTATATGTCAGGTATTTCAACCCTTTTTCCCTTTATTTAAAACAGGGCTGCTCACCTCATAGGCACTCAAAGCACAATTGTTTTTGTTTTGTTCCGAATCATAGGCACAGATACATATTTTCACTTCAAATATGAAAATAAAATTTTCTTTGCACTCCCATAAGCACTCAGATATAAAAAAAATTTTATATGAATGTGCCTATGATTCATATTGAATGTGCAGAGCAAAGGCACTTTGTATAGGAGCTCGAGCACTGCCGTAAGAAATCGAAATTTACAATAACAAATTTGTAATGAAAAAAAATTCAAAAAATGAAAGCACTGTAAAAAATTTGTATTCAAAAAATTTTCATATAAAAAATAAAAAAAATTTATATGTATTTGATACTACCATTTGAAAATAAATTCTAAAATAATATTTTATTGGAATTCATAAAAAAAATTAAATGACGAAAAAATTTTTCAGTGCATATACAAAATTTGTAGATGTATTGAGTTTTGTACTTTCAATACGAGAGCGTTGAGCAGCCCTGATTTAAAAATACTCAGGCTAAATTTCGCAAATTAAAATAGCAATAAAATTTTTTTTTTTAATTTTTCTTAATTAAAAACCGGTCAATAGCTCATATAAAATTCTTATAAAAATAATTATGTATTAGAATTAAACGGCCATGTTTAAACAAACGAAAAAAAAATTTGACCTCTGGGAGGAACACTCAATGGATAGTGCCCTTTCGTTTTGTGTGGAAATTATTCCGCCTTCAAAAGTGCTGTCACACAGTGCAGTTCAAAAAGAACAAATTGTTTTGATGGTCGCTAGAGGGTTAAGAAGTTCTAGAAAATTATTCGCGATAAAATTTCACACAATCATTGTACACAGAACCTAAAAGACCACAGAAAGAAAAAAAAACACCAATTCGTTTTAATATGGAAAAAAAATCTATTGCTTTCTTTGTATGTGTTGTTCACACATGCATTTGTAATGAATGTACATACGTACAAAAGTTGTTGCATATTTCATGGCGTGAAGTTTGTTTCCTGAAGTCATTCATTCTGTGTCGGAACTATCGCGCCACCAAAAGAGCTGTACCACAGTGTTATTTGAAAGAAACCATTTTGCGCCTAAAAGTATGCGGTCAGCATTATTTGTGTTCTTTGTGCCGGATGTCCGCATTTTTATACCACAAGCTGACGAATATGCATACATTTAGAAGCTGAATTATTTTCTAATCTGGTTGTTGTACAATTTCCGCTTCATTTATTCTCAAATCACCATCACTGACGGAAGTGTTCATTTAAAAGGAGAGAATCCGTTTGAAAAACTGGTCTTTGCGTTTTGTTGCTATTTTTTTGCGAACGACTGTAGCTTTAAGTCAAGTCAAAGTATACGTACACATGTATGTATGTTCCTACAAATATGTTTGCATGCATGAACGTATGTATGTTCGAACATATTTATGTATGTATGTAGGAATTATCAACAAAATAGCGCATTCCAATCTAAAATCACGTTTTCAATAAAAACCAACCAACGCCGTCGTCGATCCGTCAAGTCGCCGAGCAACCGACGAGTACGAACGAATATCATATAAAAAAGAACAACAACAAAAAGTGCTGGCAGATACGATAGATCGGTATTTGGGAGCAGCAACAGTAACAACAACAACAAAAGCAACAGCAACAACAACAACAGCAAAAGCAACAGCAACAGCCAACAACAAGAGCAGCAGGTAAACCAACTACCAATACTTGCACACGCACGCGTACCCTGCAGGGAACTCAATAACTAGTAAGCAAAATTTCTAGTTCCGAACTAGCGAAAAGGTGTCAAAAGGGAACTAGACCAATTGTAGTTAGACCCTCACCAGTTCAGGAGGAGTGAATTGAGTGACCATTATAAGACACAGTTTGATTTGTATGCAATTTCGAAGTGACAAAAATTCTATGAAAATTTTTCGTTCGTTCAGTTTCCGTCGGCTTTGTATATTTCTGCAATTCTCAGATGTTTAGTGAAGCGTTTCATATAGAGTTTTCTATTTGCATCTTACCTTGTATGAAATGAAATGTTCCCGTAATTATGCTTTCCCGATCCCTCAGGCTTATTTTTAATTTTTTTTATTTTATTACATACTTTTTAAATATTACTGTAAATTTTATTAAATAAATAAATAAAAAATATTAGTAAAAAAAAAAAAATTAAAAAAAAAAATTATCATCCACCTTGACACCGACAGGATTCGAACCCGCGCCCCTCAGATTGAAAGGCACATGCGTTAGCCAGTCGGCCATCGCGCCACTTGCATCAAGTGTGTCAAAGTCTGCACTTAAGCGGCAGATGTAAAACTGTAGAATTTGTAGGTACTTGTAGCTAGTTCAGAACTATCGAAAATGTGCCAATAAACGAACTAGTGTAAACTGTAGAATTTAGTACTAGTTCGGAACTATCGAAAACGTAGTGCAGAGGGTGACAATTGACACCGCCTAGGACATCGCCGTGTTAAATTCGCCAGTTGATAACATGCAAAAGAGATTTAGCTCGCGCTAGTAGTGTCGAAAAATGCACTAGAAGCGACCTAGTTCGGAACTAGAGATTTTCCCTACAGGGTACATATGCACACACACATACACCTGGCATTAAAGATCACGCGATCGCGTTGCTTACTGCCTCACACAGATACACGCATACATACAAATTGGAAATTTTTATATTGGCTTTCGGCTGTGTGGAGACTCAGAAATCTCGCTCGTTGTGGAAGAGGCAGCATACATACATACATACATACATATGTATCTGTGTGTTGAGCGAAATTGTGACTTGTACGCTGCGCTGAGCGTTTTCAGATTTTAGTTCGGTTTTTGGTGCTGAGCGAAGCGGTCGTGATTTTGGATGAAACGTTTTGCATTGAAATTAGTGAAGAAAAAGCAAACATTTTCATTTGGTTTTGGCTTTGAAGATACATATATGTATATCTATGAAATAAAGCAGTTAAACACATACATATATGTCTTTGATGCGTGTTTGTAGCATGTGTGTGCACAACGGCATGATTTATCAAAATATGCACATATGTACATGCAATTATCATTAACAACAACAACGCTAGTAGCAGTAACAGCAACAACATACAACAGCTACAGTGGGCATAGTCATTTGAGAACCTTAAGTAAAAAAAAAAATTAAATAAAAACCAAATGAAGTGAAAAATAGAAAAAAAAGAAGAACCTAACCAAAACAGTTCATGCTGACTTAGGCAAAAAAGGAAACAACAACAACAAGCAACATTGTAAGCCGAGATATTTGTGTCGCAAGAAAGTATGTTTTATTTTATATACATATGTACATAAATATATATGCATGTATGTATGTATGTCTGGTTTTATGTATACGCATATACATATATGTACGTAGCTCTAAGTTGAAATGACATATATACATAAATACATATCTACGTATGTATGTATGTATGTATGTATCTCCTATAGGAATGCATACATGTGCTCTGCGCGAGTTTATAAGTTTTTTTGTGGAAAATATGTTAGGTAGATAAAAATGTTAAAAAGTAAAAAAAAAAAATTTAAAGAAATTTAATTTGAAAAAGCATAATACCCAAAAAAAATTAACAACAAATATCTCGTAAACTATAAGCCTGCGGCAAGTTTTGATTTCAGTTTGGAGATCAGTGAGAGCCCCTCTACTCCCCTGAAAAAGTGATTTTTCTCGGGGCGTGCTACCTTAATGGAAAGTTGACCCAAAAAAATTAAATAACAACAATTTTTAAATTAATTTATGTGCAGTGGTGTATTTACAACAACAAAAACGTTAATAAGAGCAACAGAAAGCGCAGTGGGTGTGAAAAAAAAATCACTCAAAACCAACTTCAGTGTTGAAAGTAAAATTTACACTTAAAAAATCATTATGCATAAATGTATGCAGATAGAAATATGTACAATTGTATGAATTTACATACGTACCTGCCCACTGTACGCGTGTAATTTTGCAAAAACAAAAGCAAAATAGTAAAAAAAAATTCATATGCTGATTGAGCAAGGTACGCTTACTAATCAGTCAAGAATGTGGCACATTGATATTTCACTTTGGCTTTGAAACAGAAACAACAATAAAATCAGCAACAACAACAACAAAAGCAACAATTGCAAAAAAAAAATATGACGTGATTTTAATGGGTGCAATTTTGCCATTTAAGTATAAAAAATAAAAAAAAACAAAGAAAAAATACATAAAAATATAAGGAAAAAAAAAACAGAAAAATCTGAAACAAAAACGAAAAAAGTACATATAAAGTGAAAATAAAATGTATTGTGAAAATAAAAACCAATTGCACAGCTAGTGTATTGATTTTATTTTTTTAATTTTTTTGTGTTTAAATTTGATAAAAAAAATTTTAAATTAATTGAACTAAGTTCGCCTATCATGATCATAGACTATCATAAGATGTACATTGTGCAATTAAATATGTATATACTTAATAATAAAATTCATCGCTAATACTTGTGTTCTGTACATCTGTATATATGTTAGAAAAGCTTGTGATAGTAAAACGAAACAAAAAAGGATTTTTTCTTATAACTAGAACGACAGCAATTTAATAGAAATTGGATAAAAATGAGAAAGCTAATCCACGTTGCGTTCCTCAAACACGCTAGTGGACAAGCACACACACACACATTAACATGCACACGAATATGCGCCAACAACTCTGTGAACCATAGTCTCACAGATACAAAATGACATGACCGTTGTGTAGTAATGTTGCATGTACATTAGGGTGGTCCCCCCACATCGGTGACAGCACAGTTAAATGTAATTTTTTGTGCCCAGCGTAGTATGTTAAGGGATGTCGCACGGGGATCAAAGTTCAGAAAACTCTACGGAGATATACAAATAAAATTAATTTTTACTGCGCTTAATGATATTA
Organism: Urophora cardui; assembly: GCA_960531455.1. NCBI lineage: Eukaryota > Metazoa > Arthropoda > Insecta > Diptera > Tephritidae > Urophora > Urophora cardui. The sequence goes on along the minus strand of OY482674.1, from coordinate 32,482,928 downwards.
AAAAAATAAATTTTGGTGCCGATCGGAGACAGTTAAGGGGTGTCGCACAGGCGTCCAAAAAGTTCATATTACCCTTTAAAGGCCAAAAAATTACAAAATTTATATTTGGTATACTTATAGTGCGGTAGGAATCCTCGGCTGAAACCTTCAAGAGGTTTCTGCCTAGGCAATGGACCTCCATCTCTCCTGCCCGATGCCTGTTCCTGGTACTTGCGCCAGGGCAGACTGCGGGGGAGAACGGCGAGTGCTACCAAAAGCTGTTGTCCGGTCGAGTAAGTCCCCTCAAGGCGTGAGCCAGGCGAGGAGGTGGGAGACGGCCTCAGTCATGGTTCGAGGTGCCTGGTGGAAGGCATAAAACGCGTTTATCTTGTCGTGATGGAGGATAAACAGGATAAATAATCACAAAAACAACAACAACATATCGAAAAAAGAGCCTTAACTACAGGGAGTGTAATAGGTGTCTTTCTTGATAGCAATGTCTCCGCTGCGGCGCTGTTGGAGGGGCACGAATAGATCGGAATACCCCCAATCATTCGGCGCTGGGCCGAGGATCTTTGGAGTTGTCGGACGGTGAGGTGTAGGCGGGGACTTTAGACAATGTCTAGGGGGGGTACATAGGGGCACCTCTCAAGGGGAGTAGGTCTCTCACTCCTGTTGTGGAATCCAGTGGTCAGCAAATACTCTTCGGAGAATACACAAAATACCAAAATATGTGAAGTTTTGCATTTCAAGCTTAGTATAACGCCTAGAATACGATGTTGGTAACACTAAGGACCATAAGTGGTTTATGTGAAGGATCACTGTAGCCGGCCAACCTAACCTAGCCTATACTGCGGTTAGAGAAGAACATGTAGACCGTCCGCTTACGATTCCGTTGCATTAAACATCAAAACTCATTTGATTTCAACGATACGAGCGTCAACTCCATCCGTCGTTGATTAATCGTTTACATACAACTCGTATAGAATAGATAGACCTATAGAACGACGCGATTAAGTGGAGGGCTATCGGTTTTGGGCATTAGATATACAAAAATTAAATTTACACATCTATTCCGGTTTACGATCCACTTTCATCGGAAGTGAATCGGATCAAATGGCATTCTGCAATTCGATTGACGTCCGATGAACGTCAGATTTTTTCGAAGTTCGGAAATCGGCATTCTGGTTCACGATGGATCGGATTTTTGACAGTTTATCGGAGCAATAGAAATTTTGATTATTTTTGGAAATATTACCAATTTAATGTAATTAACCGTTTGACTGTCCTTTGGGGTCTATTTGACCCCAGACCACTTTAAGTTGTTATAATTATTTTCCCCTAATTCCTACATGTTACATGTTCCAGGACATCCCTTAATACCCGATTATTGATGCTTTGAACCCGATTTGAGCCTCAGGAAAATTCCCAGTTACCACAGATTTTGATATAAAGCAAAAACTCACACTTGCTGTCCCTTGGGGTCACACTGACCCCAACAGTTTTTGAGTACAAAACTATAGAATTTTATTATCCTTAGAGGTTTATTAGTAAAATGAACACAAAATTGGTGTTATAAAATTAGATTTTCGAATAAATTTAATCCGAATCCATGTCGTTCCCATTGTTATCCTCAAATATACTTATGCATTTACAGCATATTACACTTGAATGCTCCTTACAAGTGGGTTTATTGCAAGATTTGCAAAAAGTATTCACTTTTCGATCATTTGATCGAGGACATTGGAAGCATCGTAAGCGTTTCCGAGGACCTGACGGCTCAATTGTCTCTGATACCTCCATCACTGAATATCCCATTTGCTGTATGGCGCATGCGGCTTGTCCTTTATGAATGTTGGAGCTTGCCAGTCTTTCAACAATGAGCGGATCTACTAGCTCTCGACCAAGCTTTTGTAGAAATAGTTTGCGTTTCGTGGTCCGAGTGTTCCAGTTAGGAAATTTCATGTTATACAAATTATAAGAAGCGACAGCAGCTACATCAATCATATTGTAAAATACGGTTACTGGCCACCTCAATGTTTTCCTCTTGCATGTATATGTAGAAACCAGCTGATCTAGAGTATCAACGCCGCCTTTATATTGATTATAGTCTAGGATGATGAAAGGCTTATTCTTTTTTTCGCGATCAATCTCTGAAGTGTGATGCAGCGTAGAGAGCATAATAACATTTTTGCCTTTTTTCGGTATGTAGCTAACCAGAGTCATGTCCTTGGTGAAACAAAAAAGGCTGGTTTCCGGCTGCTTTCCCTTTACGACTAAAAGCTCTTTGGGTATAACTGCCTTATTCTTCCTCATCGTTCCCACAATAGTAGTGTTTTGTGCTAGCATTTGTTCAGCTAAATCCACACTTGTAAAAAAGTTATCCATTGTTATGTTTCGCCCTATAAAAATATATGTAGAGTATAAGCCAAAAGTTTGATATTAGTCGAAAAAAAACTTACCTTTTCGGAGCCATGGTTCAGTTAGTCTGTTTACAAGGGACATTGCATAATTTTGTGCCCTGTCTGCATTTGGTTGCCGACCAATATATATTTCGCCTTTCAGTGGATAACTGTTAGTTGCGTCACAGCACCAAAATATCTTGATACCGTACTTTCCCGGTTTTGATGGCAAGTATTGGCGGAACGAACACCGACCTCGAGTGGTCACTAGCTGCTCATCTACAGTCAAATAGGCAGAAGGTTTATATATATCTTTTAGACGATACTGAAACATATCCCAAATATCTCGAACGGCAGCAAGTTTGTCTGAAGCAAGTCTCTCCTGTCGTGTTCGAAAATCGTCGAATCGTAAAAAACGCAATATCTGCTGGAAACGCTTCAAAGACATTGTTGCTCGATAAATTGGACGATTGTCTGTCTTCCACAAATCAACGAGTTCTTCGTCCCATGACTTACAGGCACCTGCATGTATCAGCAAACCAAAAAAACGCATATAACTCTTTTGAATTTGTGTCCTTCCAGGGACGGCAATCAGAACTAGGATTGTTTTGAATAAAATCAGCCGCTTTACGATTTGTCGAACGCACGATAATGTCCACTATATCGCTAGTGATTATTTGCTGAAAAACATCTTTTGGACTCAAAATATCTTGAGCGAATCGGCTGGGTATTCCTTGTTTTTCAAGCACGATGTCTGCTATTCTTGGTTGAGTCACAGGGTTGGAGACCGTACTCCATGCCCGACCATTCTTACCATAAAGCCATTCAGGCTGCGCCTCGGTTGAAGGTATGTTACTTTCGTCCTCGGAAATTTCGTCTTCTTCCTCTTCGGAAAAATTTATCATTTCGATATAATCGTAGTCGTCACAGTCAGAAAACATTTCTTCAATATCTTGAGGCACATCTTCACAGAAAACTTCCATATTTTCCTATACACACGGTATCACTCACTAGCTTATATGTTTTCACTTCAAAGAAACACTGAACTGGCACTTTCAGAGTGTAAAATAAAAAAAGAACACATTCCAGGAAATTTCTTTAATTTTGAATCTAAAACGGTCGCTATTTTTACAAGTTTCGCCTATTTTATACAGCAATTTCAATGGGGTCATATTGACCCCAAAAGACAGCGAACGTGAGTTTAAGCATAGGACAGTCAAACGGTTAAACTATGATTTTTAAATTTATGCAACATTATTATACAAAACAGGCTTGGTTTAGCTATGCTACTGGCCTTTTCTTTGCAAAATAAGTGAACAAAAGGAATCTGCTTTAGTACAAAGGACTGAATAGAGGGAAATAAGTACAAGGAGTTGCAACGTATTGAACTTTTATTTAATAATAAAATATAGTTGTTTTTGGCGACCTATATACTTTAATAATTTTCCTTCGCTGGCTTCAGGTCAATTTATTTAATAATAAAATTTATTATACTTTTTAGCAATATTTATATATTATTGTTTAATAAAAGCTTCTGAAAATAATTTTAATTGTGTATTATTACTACGATCATGTAATATGAGTGGGTAGCGCAAGTCGGGCATAATTTCTGTGCCAAGATGTACTCCTTTAAGCATTTTTGCCTGACTGTGTCTTTTTAAAGATTTAAAATATCGCCTTGCAACATGATTTACAAACATTTGCACGAGAAACTAACAAATCGAAGAAACGTGCTCACTTTCTATGTCCGTTCATGCTCAACGCGTCCTGGCGAGTCACAAAATTCCTGCTACACGATATGTACATATTCATGACTTGGTTGATCGCAACCTGGATCTCAAATTTGCTTTTATGTTTTGCGATCCATAAAAACTTGTTGATATGCGACCAGTGTGGAGCGTCATCCATGGATTGCATCAATATAACATATTACTATAAATACATAGTGTAAAACAAACCAACTGCAAGAGGTTTTCGCATGAAACTTTGTTGGAATAAGCTGTAAATGTTATTTTCACTAAAGTTGGCATTTTCATTGCCCTTGAGTTCATGGAGTCCAGTTTTTTTCATTACACTGTAGGTAAATTTTTAACTTTTGAAATATCACAGAGAAACGCCGAAACACGTCAACTTAATTTTTGGCTGTAGAATACGATGGCATTTACAGAAAGTCAAAGTTAGCTCTTGTTTTCGAGATATTTAGGAAAGAAGTTTCAGAGCTCTGAAGGTAATTTTTTTTCCATCTATAAACTTTACTCAGGCTTGGAACCCTTTACGCGCATAATAATTTTGACAGTTGCTCTTACTTAATTGGGGTATTCTAAATTCAATGCCGCCTTTAGTTTTCCCAAATTGGCTCCGGTTTTCGAGATAACGGTATTTAAAAATTTCCATCCATTTGGACTTTTTTGTTAATAACTCAGTCAGTTTATGAGATAGATTGCCAAAACTTTGCACGTGACAATATTTTAGTATTTCCTTAACTATTTCTGAAAATAATTGAAATCGGGTGACTATAACATATAGCTGCCATACAACCGATTTTTCAGATGTGGACATTTTGGGGTATAGCTTCGCTATTCAAACAGCTAAGGACATGAAACTTAGGAGAATTTCTACCTGTATTGACCTTAATCTATTCTCTGAAAATTGTCAAGATCGGGTCACTATAACATATAGCTCCCATACAACTGATTGTTCAGATATATGGTTTTGCACATTTATTTCCTTATAACTCCGAAAATAGTCATTCTGCGTGAAAAAGCAACATAAACACTTTCATTCAAAATTAATAGGTGAAAAATTTTTTCATATACGATTTCCACGTAACTGCATCAGTTATTGCACTTTTGTGCAACCAAAGTTGAAATTTCACCATAGGCATTTTTTCAAGCCCAATAACTCATATATCGTATTAAATGAATTAGATGATCTTTATATCGTCTTACAGAGAGTTAAAAGAACTATTATACAGTTTTTAAATGAAGAAAATATATGCATATTTGAGGATTTTTTACGCATTTGAATAATTTTTTTTGTTAATTTTTCATAAAATTTTATTCCAAATAATGCCTAAAAGTATGCTTCAATAGTTTTCAACCAATAGTTTTGTAGGAAAATTTTACTATAAATGCATATAAAATCCTTAAACATGCATATATTTTCTTCATTTAAAAACTGCGTAATAGTTCTTTTAATTCCCTGTAAGACGATGTAAATATCATCTAATTCATTTAATACGATATATGAGTTATTGGGCTTGAAAAAAATGCCTATGGTGAAATTTCAACTTTGGTTGCATAAAAGTGCAATAACTGATGCAGATATGTGGAAATCGTGTATGAGAAAAATTTTCACCTATTAATTTTGAATGAAAGTATTTATATTGCCTTTTCACGCAGAATGACTATTTTCGGAGTTATAAGGAAATAAATGTGCAAAACCATATATCTGAACAATCAGTTGTATGGGAGTTATATGTTATAGTGACCCGATCTTGACAATTTTCAGGGAATAGATTAAGGCCAATACGAGTACAAATTCTCCAAAGTTGCATGTCCTTAGCTGTTTAAATAGCAAAGTTATACCCATAAATGTCCACATCTGAAACATCGGTTGTATGGCAGCTATATGTTATAGTCACCCGATTTCAATTATTTTCAGAAATAGTTAAGGAAATACTAAAATATTGTCACGTGCAAAGTTTTGGCAATCTATCTCATAAACTGACTGAGTTATTAACAAAAAAGTCCAAATTGATGGTAATTTTTAAATACCGTTATCTCGAAAACCGGAGCCAATTTGGGAAAACTAAAGGCGGCATTGAATTTAGAATACCCCAATTAAGTAAGAGCAACTGTCAAAATTATTATGCGCGTAAAGGGTTCCGAGCCTGAGTAAAGTTTATAGACGGAAAAAAAATTACCTTCAGAGCTCTGAAACTTCTTTCCTCAATATCTCGAAAACAAGAGCTAACTTTGACTTTCTGTAAATGCCATCGTATTCTACAGCCAAAAATTTAGTTGGGGTGTCTCGGCGTTTCGCTGTGATATTTTGACCTCCCTACAGTGTTATTTTTAAATTACTAATAGTTAAAGTGGGAATCGCAATAATGTACCACTGGTGTTAAGGGAAAATTTGTATATAATGAACCACGATCCTATCACAGATCATAAAAAAGTTGCTCCCGCGGACGATTATAGCGCAAGAGATATTCCTTGTTAAAGCAATGTGTGTGTAGAAGACTTCTTTGTGTCACCGGCCTTTGGGCGCGCTTTAAAAAATCCTCAGCCGGCAGAATTCTCCTTTTGGAGAACTTTAATATTATAATTTAATAATAGTTGAAAGCGTTGAAGGTAGATGAATTATCATCCAAAGAATATTTCCTGAAAGTTTCACTGAAAAATTCCCAGTAGTTTGTAAGTAAACAAAATTGGTTCATTCTATCCAAGCTTAGCTGGTGTTAATTTCCGAACTGTATTCTCACATGAATCTTGGTAACAGTATTCTACAAATGCCGTTTTCATATATGTTGGCACTTTTTTTTATAATAGAAAGCCATATTTAAAAAAAATGAATTAAAATTAATGTCCAAATTCCTTTGTTCTTCCATTTATTTTCCGCTAAAAAAGCTGCTGCAGCAATAGAATCCATTTTTTAACCATTTAATATATTCTTTCTGAAAATTTAATCTAAAACTTGCTGAAAATATAAATTTGCTGTCAAAAACACAAATGTGCTGTCAAAAAATACATATTATTTCGCATAAACGCTATCTAACACTGATTCGAACATAGTTTAACACTTAACAACACTTATGTTCGAAGCGTCGTAAACCAGAATACCAATTTTCGTTTTGTCGTAGCAGTCGGCGTCGCCGCGATCGGAGTTCCGAGGGATTGTAGAATAGCTGTGTTAATGTTTTCAGTCTCCATAGCATTTTCTGAATTTTGACCTGTATGGGACACCCTTTAACTATCTCCGGTCGGTACAAAAATTGTTATGATATAAAATTTGTCTCCATACATTTGAGTACCACACCCTAATGTACATGTGTGTTGAAAAAATGTGCGCACACAGGTGAAAAAATACACACATGCACACACCAACTCACATACACAAACACAGCAGCCGTCCCCAAACGACGCCAGAAATCGCGCGCGTTTCACTACACGATCATTTCAATTACTCTCAAACACAAAACACACTCGCTCACTTATTCGCTCAACCATGGCATTTGTGAGAGTGTGTGCGCGAATGTGGAGCCGCTTTAAGCGCTCTCGTAAAAATGTCGACGAAGCAAAGTCGTAAAGTCGACAACAGCAACAACAACAACATAAAATACAACAAACAACAACAATAATATATACAACAAACAACCAACAGATCAACTAAAAGCCATGTAAATGGAAGTGCACAACAACAAATCGTATAGCATTCTTTCGTACAAAAACAAATTGTATGCGAAGTAAATGAACAAGAAAAAAAAAGCAAAACAAAAAATGTATATGTATGCATAAAAAAATGGTGGAAAAATGTAAGACAGTACAGCGGGGGATATCGGAAAAAAGTGAAGCAAAATTATTTTATCGCACAGCTACGCAGCACACACATATGCAATGGATGTATGCATAATTTTGTGTCCAAGTGTATGTAATTTTGTAGTGCTAGGCCTGTTTGTGTATAAAATAGAATACATATGTACTCAAATTAAAGTTCTAATTTTAAGAATATTAAGATTTTAAGAAAGAATTAAAATCTATGCCAATTTAATTAAAACAAGTTTAAATAAAAAGAAAGATAAAAAGCGATTTCCAAACAAAACTTGGGATACATGTTTTCATCAATCATAATTTAAAAAGAGGACCTATGATTAAAACGAACATCGTTGTATAAAAAGAGTTTGTCATAAGTGGAATCTTTCTACATTTTTTTAGTTTACTCTTGCTCAAAAAAAAAAAAAACAAGATTATTATAAACTTATTGTGCGGTGCGATCTCTGGTGGTTTTGTAAAATAAATGTGTACTATTTTGGAGAACAACAACAAACAAATTTTAACGAATTGGGTTAAAAAATGTAAGAAAATTATGTATTTAAAACCAGCTTGTTTTAATTCATCGGTTTGGCGTGTTTTTTTTAAAAGCTTGAACGAGCTTAACAATGCATTAAAAATACTTAAATACTTACATTTGGTTAAATTATCTGAACGCCGATTTATAAAGCTAAAATAACTTATAAATGTACATACTTACATACATTTGTATTCATTTTAAATAAAATTGTATGAGATTTACATACATACTCGTATGTAAATGACAATTAAAGCATGACCGATGGGAAAATTAACATACATACATACATACTAATTCGTCAATGACTATCACTTTTCGCATAACAATTTCGGGCCTAGCCCATCCGGTCACTGTAACGTTTCCGTTAAGCACAAACTGAGTAAAAAAAAAAAGTGTTTACAATAAAACTTACAAAATGTTCTAAAAATATTTTAATTTAATGTTAAAAAAAGGTTCTAAATGTGTTCTAAAAATGTAATAAAAATGGCTAAATGTTCTAAAAAAAATTAAAAAAAATTAAGTACCTAAAATGTTAAAAAAAGTGTTCTAAATGTGTTCTAAAAATGTAATAAAAATGGCCAAATGTTCTAAAAAAATAAAAAAAAAATTCAAAAAAATGTTCTATCAAATACCCTAAAAACGTTCCAAGCTGAAAAGTTCTAAAAATTAAAAAAAATTTTTAGCTATTCTCAAACTCTAAATAAAAACTTCCTAAAAGAGTTTTTAGTGCTTAGCACGAAATTTTTATTTTAATTCAATTTTTAATTGTTGGGGTAAGTGGAAAAAAATTCAACAACTATTTACAGCGAAGGTTGAGTGTATAGCTATTTCACGAAAAACCATTTTCGATCATCAGCACTCTTTTCGGAAGTGGATGCACCCCAACAAAACTTCCTAAATTTTAAACCTACTCTAAAAAATTGTTTCTAAAAACTATATAAAAAACAATACTTAAGGTACCTAAAACGTTACAAAAAAAAATGTTCTAAACGTGTTCTAAATTTTTTTTATAAAAATGGTTAAATGTTCTAAAAAAATTTTTAAAAAATTTAAAAAAAAATTAAAAAAGAATGTTCTATCAAATACTGTAAAACCGTTCCAAGATGAAGTTCTAAAAATCAAAAAAAAATTTTTTTCAATGTTCTATCAAATAATGTAAAAACGATCCAAGATTAAAGTTCTAAAAATTAAAAAAAAAATTCTTATAGGGGCGTCAGAATGAATACTTTTCCGTCAATCCAGCAATCCGTTTAACTGACAGCAGAGTGGAATTATATGTAATTGAATGACAATCGACACATTCAGTACTTCAACTTTGCCGTAACAAATATATGAAATTGAAGTATGTGTCAGTTAAACGGAGCTGGATTGCCGGAAAAGTATTCATTTTGACGGGCCCATTAGCCCAAAACAAAACTTCCTAAAATTGTAAAAGCACTCTAAAAAATTGTTTCTAAAACCCATCCAAAAAACTACTCTAAGCGCTACAAATATGTTAAAATAATGTTCTAAGCAAAATTTCTTAAAAACTGTAGTTCAAAAACGTTTATATCAAACTAGCAAATACCCCTATGGCTTCGCTGTGACGAAGCACACTATGCCACTGCTTATCAATCTCCCTACCACTCTTCATTACCCGTTCCATCTATCTCTTCCTCCCCTATATTAAATACTCTATCTCTCCCCATTTAATTATCAACAAAATTCCGTGGCCATCGGGATCTACACACATATCGGCCTATATCGTTTGAATTAGCTCAGATATCTCGCGAACCGATTGACATTTCCACATATGTATAATGAACTATATAACTATGGAAACCCAATTGCTCAAAAATACATATGTTTGTGCCAACCGGGTCCACATTTTGACCTCTATATGGAGAACCGACTTGATAGTTGAAAGGGAATGAAATCTCTATTTAATCTCTAATTGCATCATTATTGCTTAAAAATATTTCGTGGCTATTCGCGGTCATGTTGCGACTTCAACCTAGGGAACCGATGTCTAGCGGGTTAATTTTTTTGTAACCGAGTTCTCCATACATTACAAACATATGTTGTACAAATTAACAAAAACGGACCATGGATAGGAATTTTCTGAATATCTCGACTTCAGCGCCACCTAGCGGGATTATTTTTTGTAACAGTTTTTGATTGCATAACAAATATATGTGCCAAAAAAGGAATAGAATCGGATCATAAATACGGATTTTGCTAATATAGTGACTCCAGCGCCATTCAGCGGGGAAAAACATTGCCTATGTCGAGGGAACCTATCCAAAGAACAAAAAGCACATATGAATAAAAGGGTGCAATCGCCTAAAACTCACCACTAGATGGTGCTTTTCGCGGGAAATCGATCCATAATACATAACAAAAAATTGCCTATGTTGAGGGCACTTATCCAAAGTATAAGTAAACTGTCAAGATTTGGCAAAAATCCGCTCAGTAGTTTTTGAGCCATTTCCTCACATAAAAACTCCCTACAACTATATTTACATATATAGATTTCCTAAACCTCAAGCACCCACGTCTACTTCAGCCGAAGATATTTTTTTTTACCATTTAAACATTTAACATTTATTTACTTAATTTCATTGTACAACTAAGACTAGCCAGTCTTTTATATGTACGTCAACAATGGGATATTCTTATTAAAATTTAAAAAACATTATTTGAGGGGTATAACAAAATATATGATGCAAGCTTAACCTAGTATAATGGAACTTAACAGCTAAAATCAAAAAGTGACAGATAGTAAATCAGATTTAGAAAATAGCGAAAGTTGGAAAATAGAAATTAGGTTATTAAAAAATAGGAAATTAGCAGCTTATTTATAGTTATGAAGCTAGAGTCATATTGAGGTCACTAAAATATTCGTATATTAGCTTTCTGAAGTTGTTTCTATTTAGTTGAGATTTTATATTTTCTGGTATCCTGTTCCACATTTTAACTGCACCAATGAAAAACAGTCGGCTAGATGTTAGCGTACTATATTTCGGGATTATTAAGTTATTAAGTTATTATTAAGTTATTCAGTCTCTGAGATCTGGTTCATTGAAAAATTTTGGCAGTCTTCGAGTTTCCATACAGTTATCTGAATTTGAATCCCTATACTACAAGCCTAAACCGTCTACAACAAAATATTAACGATTGAATCGGTAAAACTGAAAAACAAAATTTTAATTGATTTTTAAGGAGCACCCTAACATATGTACATACAAGTGCATATTTGAAATTATTCGTGTACTAATTACAGTTTTAATCTCTTTATACAAAACTAATTCCATTCATGTAACGGATCCAATGCCCAGCTATGCTTTTGAATAGTTTTATTGCCTCTAAAGCATTCTAAGAACAAAACTTAAAAAGAAATAAGCTTCAATTTTTAAGGGATTATAAGCTATAATTTATAACTATAAGTCAATTATATTGCATTCCATCAATTCCGAAGCTTTTTTGTTCCATATTTTAATAACACAAATGCATTTTTAGTAATAAATTCTTTAGTTTCGCGCTTCGCCTAAATAAAAGTACATTAATTAAATCAATTTCTTTACTGGTATTTTTTTCGTTTCGTTTTCATCAAACGTATACATATTTATATGTGTTTATAAATACATACATTTATGCACGTACATATACATATATCTATGCATAAAAACGTGCTTGTAAAGGCATTACCAAAAAAATTTCACTCATCAATAACAAAAGACTTAGGCGACAAACTCGCTTATTGTTATGCTTCCCAATTTCGACACCGCGACAACGACGATGACGACAAACCCAAGAAAGTACAAGCATACACACATACTTATGTACATAAAACTGAATATAAATACAAATAAAATTATGCATAAGTTAATGGCATATTTTGAATTATTTTAGGCATTAGTCGATAAGAGAATCACCAAGTAGACGCAAAAAAGCTAAAAACAAACAAGTAAGGAAGCCTAAGTTCGAGTGCAATCGAACATTAGATACTCAGCTGTATGCTTTCATTGTTTGTTTGCGTTTGTTCGATATAGGGTGTATTTTATATGAAACGAGTGCTGCATAAACAGGGCGCAGCCACGCCCATTTTCAAAATTTATATCAATCATCCAAATAAGCATACAAATATTATTGTTAGTGCAAAATTTCATCCCTCTATGACTTTTAGTTACAAAGACTTCACGTTACAAATTCCAAAAGGGTGTTCCAGAAATATCTTTGTTAAAAAGTAGGCGTGGTCATAAACCGATTTCAATACATTTTTGCGTGTCTATTAACACATGTTATAAAAGTGTATAAACCAAGTTTCGTCATAATATCTCAATTATTTGTCGAGTTAAAGGCTAAGAAATCTCATATATCCCTTTGTCTAAAAAGAGGCGGTGCCACGCCCATTTTCCAAACTTTTTTATTTTTTGTTTCCGGTCTATTGTAAAACTCATGTCACAAAATTTCAATGAATTATCTTTATATTTCACATAGATATCGCTTAAAATGGTTTTATTAGGTCACTTTATAATACACATATATAAAAGTGGGCGCGGTCGTCAACCGATTTTGGTAATTTTTCGTCCACACATTTGGCTAAGTAAATATATCACGCGTACCAGATTTCATCGATATATCTTTAACGGTTTCTGAGTTATGGCTTATTAAACTTTCAATATTCGCTCCTTAATAAGTGGGCGTGGCACCGCCCATTTTCCAAAATTTTTGTAGTTTTTGTTTTATGTCCATAGTTGGACTCCTGCCACAAAATCTCAGTGATTGATCTTTATATTTGACAGAGATATCGCTTAAAATGTTTTTATTAGGCCCCCTTATATTTCCTATATATAAAAGTGGGCGTGGCCGTCAACCGATTTTGATAATTTTTCGCCAAAACATTTGACTAAGTAATTATATTACGCGTACCGAATTTCATCGATATATCTTCAACGGTTTCTGAGTTATGACTCATAAAACTTTCAATGTCTGCCCCTTAATAAGTGGGCGTGGCACCGCCCATATTCCAAAATTTTTGTGTTTTTTGTTTTATGTCCATAGTTGGACTCATGCGACAAAATTTCAATGATAGATCTTTATATTTGACAGAGATATCGCTTAAAATGGTTTTATTAGGTCACTTTATAATACACATATACAAAAGTGGGCGTGGCCGTAAACCGATTTTGATAATTTTTCGTCAAAACATTTGTCTATGTAAGCAAATTACGCGTACCAAATTTCATCGATATATCTTCAACGGTTTCTGAGTTATGACATATAAAACTTTCAATGTTTGACCCTTAATAAGTGGGCGTGGCACCGCCCATTTTCCAAAACTTCATCAAATTTCTTCATAAGGGCCCGAGCTCAATACGTGGGTAAAATTTTAAAACTCTAGCTATATTAGTGGCTGAGATACCAAATTTCCGATTTTTTCTATATAGGAAAAGTGGGCGTGGTCATGGTCCGATTTCGCCCATTTTCAATACCAACCGTCCCAGTCTCGATACCAACTTGCGTTCCAAATTTCATCAAAATATCTCAATTTTTGCGCGAGTTAGAGTGTTTACAGACGGACGGACGGACGGACGGACGGACAGACGGACGGACGGACGGACGGACGGACGGACGGACGGACATGGCTCAATCGATTTCTCTTTTCACCCTGATCATTTTGATATATATAAGTCTATATCTATCTCGATTATTTCATTCTGTTACAATCCACCGTTATGTGATTAAAACTATAATACTCTGTGTACTAGTACAGCTGAGTATAAAAAAAACTAAAAGGCAACATAACAAAGTGGGAAAAAAATAAATACAAATACAAAAAGAAATAATAAAAAATGAAACAAGTTCAATATAAAATACAAAAAAAAAAATAAAAATGAAATTTCTATCGAACCATCACGTCGCATTTTTAATTAATTATTTTTGTTTTCTGCCTCTGTGTGCATGTGTGTAAATATGTGTGGTTTGATTTTGTGCGTAACAAATTTAATAATTAATTGAATTCAACCGAAAAATGTGGAATGTATTTTTTTAATAATTAATTTAACTAAACCGGTCTTGATTCCTTAGAGTTACATAACTTTGCATACATACGTACATACATATACATATATGTACATTCTTCAACTTGAAATATTTATTTACTCTGTTACTTTTAATTTAGTCTTATTTATTTATTCATTTATATTTTTTGTTTTTTTTTTGTTTTTTTTTCTTTTGTATTTTTGTCGTTTTTATAATGAAAATATATTTTTGTTTTGTTATTTTTAATTACAGAAAAAACATTTCCGAACAACTTGTTGGATTTAAGTAACGATGCAGCATGCGAGCGTTTTGCACTGTCAGCGCGCCATTAGAAGTATGCGCGTCATCGGCCGAACAACTGTCACCAGGATCACGCTTTTTAGCTCTAAGGTAGTAATAATAAATTATGCAAGGTTTGACAAAAAAAAAAAAAAATTATCGTGTAGTGTAGGACAAACTCCAAGGAAAAAAAAATTAAAAAATTTAAAAATAAAATTCAAAAATTAAAATAAAATAAAAATTAAATTAAAATAAAATGAAATAAAATAAAAGAATAAAATAAAATGAAAAATAAAATAAAACTAAGTGAAAAAATAAATAAAATAATATAAAATTTTTATTTGGCGAAAAGCGAACAAGTTCAAAGCTACGTATTACCAGCGATGGTAGAAATGATAGCTATTTCGAAGAAAACCAATTCTTCATCATCAGATTTCTTTTCGGGATCAAGCCGGGAATCGAACTTAGACCCACCGTGAGAAGGTATAAATGTTAGCGACGCGCTAACCCACTCACCCAAACACGGCCTGGTACGCAGTTGAACTTTTTGTCGCTTTTCTTTTGCCACCTTTACTCGCCCAACATTATTGTTGTATTTTTATGTACTCATGATTTTCATGAGATAACACAAATTTGTTGAGTAATTTTAGGCGGTCTATGCTTCGGTTAGCCGGAAGTAATGTGTATTTGCAACACCCTGCCTTTTTATTTAATTTTAATTGTTGAGTTATTGTGTGGACACAGAAGATTTTTAATTAAAAATTAAAATTAAAATTTAATTAATTACCGACATCATATGTTATGAATTTAATTTCCTTAAGCAAATTCCTAAGGAAAATTACCTCTTTTGCCGCTTGACACATGGAAATATATTCAGCTTCAGTCGAGCTTAAAGCGATTACATTTTGTTTCTTGGACTCCCACTGTATGGGTCCCTTACCAAGCATTACAATAAAACCACTACATGACTTTCTGTCTGCATCATCAGATGCCCAATCTGAGTCAGTATAACATACTATTTGGTTTGCTGCAGAAAAGTGCAGACTTACATTGTTCATGCCTTTAAGGTATCGCAAAATATGTTTGGCCATGACAAAATGTTCCTGGTGTGCATGGCAACAAAACTGGGACAGTTTCGAAACGGCAAATGATATATCTGGTCTAGAAATTGTGGATAAATAGGTTAAGGCACCCATTAACGATTGAAACTTATTTGTCATTTCTCCTACACAACCAGGCTGATTACATTTTTTCAAATCAAAACCATTTGGAATTGGCGTAAAAGCAGGCTTACAATCAGACATTCCCCACTCTTCAAGAAGTTTAGTGATGTACGACTTCTGATGTACTCTTATATCGCCACGACGCCCCTCTCTCTCTATCTGCATACCTAGATAATGTTGTATAGGTCCTTTATCGACTGCGTCAGCGTTGCCACTTTGGTTACTTTTTACCAAAATTGGTTACCATTTTTTCGTTTGGTTACGTGGTTACTTTCGGCCGATTTTGGTTACCATCAAGGTCCATGAATTAAGTGAGTACACCATGGTTACATTAAACTTTTAGCAATACGCTTTTAATTTTTCCAAACTATAAAATATGTTTTTTCCTAATTGTTTTGTTGTATTTTTTTTTTTATCAAATTCTAAATAATTTATTGTTGGGGATAAATGGAAAAAATTAGCTGTTTCACGAAAATCAATAAGGCAAAAGTGGGAAAAATTCAACAGCTTTGACAGAGTATGAGTAGTCGAGCTTGTAAAAGCTTTCGCATATTGCGGCTGCAGATGGAATGTATCACAGGTTGGATCCACGTGAGGAGCATCCACTTCCGAAAAGGGTGCTAATGATTGAACATGGTTTCTCGTGAAATAGCTATACTCAACCTTCGTTGGAAATAGTTGTTGAAATTTTTCCATTTACCCCCAAAAATAAAAAATTAAATTGAATAATTTTCGTGCTAAGCATTAAAAAGCTTTTAAGTCCAAATAATTTATTTGACAGGAGCCTGCGACCACATTAGAAATAAATCTATTCTGGCGAATTTTCGTCGGGCGATTTTCTTCAGCTGTTCATTCTCATGTCTGACCGTGTTTTTAAATGTTGATAGAATGCTACGATCGGGCGATATTTCGCTCGACGTTGGATCTGATTAAGGCATAAAGATGTAAAACAATTGATATATTTTAGTTTTTTTAACCGTATATATTGTTTTGCTTCCAAATAAATAGCCGTAACGTTAATGGGACATATCGCTAGCTTAGAGTGCAAATTGTGTAAGTCCTTTAGCCAAACTTTGTAGGAGAAATAAACAAAAAATAAAAAAAAATTCGAAATGAAAAAAATTTCTGTTCATGTAAATATTTTGGACTTACAGTATTTTCTTCGCTTTTTGGACTTACACAATTTGCGTATCACTGAATAACAACGAGTAGAAATATACCAAGTGTCACAGACTTGTTTAGCGTAGTGCGTATTTGATTTTTCTAGCATTCTACATAAAAATACACTTTTTTTATAAAAGTGGACTTACACAGTTTGCACTCTAAGCTAGCGATATGCCTATATTATTAATTTTGGTTACCAGTTTCTAGTTTTGGTTACTTTTATTTTGTATTTTGGTAAATTTAAAATTTTTTAAGTGGCAACGCTGGACTGCGTTTACGCTCTCATTTAATTTTTTAAAAATGTCAACAATTAATTTTTCTGAGCTGCAAGCAACTATTAGGTCATCGACATAGACACCAATTATGCTTATATCACTTTCTTTAATTTGATAAAAAACGCAACAATCTGTCTTGGACCTACAAAAACCAATGTTCCTTAAAATTTCATTAATTTTTTCTGACCAGTCTCTAACGGCTTGTTTCAAACCGTATATTGATTTTTTCAAACGACATACACTATGTGGCCTTTCGCTATCCCCGTATAATTCTGGTTGGCGCATATATATCTCTTCTTTCAATTCCCCATTGAGATATGCCGCCGCTATATCAAAATGATGTACCAAAAGCTTATGCTTAACTGAAAGAGCTAATATTAATCGAATAGTTGTGTGCCTTACAACAGGTGAATATGTATCAAAATAATCGACGTTCTCTCGCTGAGAAAATCCCTGTGCAACAAGACGCGCTTTGTATTTTTCAATACTACCATCCGGCCGTCTCTTTGTCGCAAATACCCATTTACAACCTATTACGTTCTAATGCCTCGGAGGTCCCACTAAGTCCCATGTGTTATTATTTGCTAACGATAATATCTCTACATTCATAGCATTCTTCCAGTGAATAGCATCTTCGCAACTCATAGCTTCATTGACAGTAATCGGATCATTATTTACGTAAGCAACCGAATTCAATACATTTTCATGCGGATCAACCGCAAATATCTTACGCGGCCTACCAACAGTACCATTTCTAAGTATAACTTTTTGGTTGCTTGTTTTTCCGACAGGGTAGGAATATGATGTATTGTGGAACGATTTTCCGTCATCCCTTGTCAAGTTTGGTTTGGAGACAAACCGGTTTCGGCTAATATGCGCCATCTTCAGTGTCTTCTTTCGTTCTGCGAAAGAAGACACTGAAGATGACGCATATTAGCCGAAACCGGTTTGTCTCCAAACCAAACTTGACAAGGGATGACGGAAAATCGTTCCACAATACATCATTTCTAAGTATCTTCGGCCTACCTCTTTTAATTCTCCCATTATTAACAATTATCTCTGAGTCAGAATCATTAATATTACTCGCAACAACAATTTCATTATTTGCATACGATTCGCTCTTCTGATTTTCATCTGCTACCTCACATTCATGTTTAGAGTTGATTTCAATTTCACCTGCGCTTTTATCTACCTCTACTATTTCGCGTTGCTGTTCACAGTCATTTATGGCACTCTCACCCGTCTCATCAAATAATGGTATTACATGATTTTGCTCATTCATTTCGGCCCCATCACCTAAGAGCGAGCTTTCAAAAAATATAGCGTCTCTAGCTATGCTAATTGATTTGGTGCGAACATTATAAAACCTATATGCTTTACAGTCTTTCGCATAACCAACAAACTTCACCATCTCACCTTTTCTGTCAAACTTAGATTTGCCAAGCTTCTTATCTAATATCGCTGCATCGCAACCAAAAGCTTTCATATGATTAACATACGGCTTTCGTCCCGTCCATCTTTCAAAAGGAGTTGTGCTTTTAAGAACTTTTGATGGTGAACGATTTCATATATAGGCAGCGGTATTGACTGCCTCAGACCACAAACTGTGAGGTAGTTTCGATTGCTCTAATAAACAACGTGCCATTTCTACAATGGTCCTATTGTAGCGTTCTGCGATGCCGTTTTGTTCCGGCGTATAAGGAACGGTTGTCTGGTGTGTTATACCCTTCAAACATAGGTATTTTTTCATGTCTTCATTCACGTAATCCCGTCCATTATCGTTTCTAATTATTTTTATCTTCCGACCAATTTGATTTTCTGCTTTGGCTATAAAATCTTTTAATCAATCAAGCGACTGAGATTTTTGCTTAAGGAAATAAACATGAGCATATCTCGTATAATCATCAATGAAAGACATAAAATAAAGGGAGCCACTTTCCGACCTAACTCTCATCGGACCGCATAAGTCAGTATGTATAATTTCCAGTGTATGACTTGACAATACTCTCTTATAACTAACAAAACTATTTTTCTTAATTTTACATACTGCACAAACATTACAGTCAAAACATTCATATTTATCTAGCTTCTCTTCGCTTTTTAGCATATTCTCATTAAAGAGTTTAACTAAGTCTCCACAGTTTAGATGACCAAACCTTTGATGCCAAATTCTCATTTTTTCGTTCGTATTCTTTACACCTATATTCATAGCAAAATTATCTTTACGCATATACACTAATGCTTCATAAATATTATTTTTTAATGGTGCATTGAATAATGTTTGGCTGTACTTATTTTTAACTACAGCTTTGTCATTCATAAACAGTACTTTGTTACCTCTCTCAACAATTTTTGCGACAGACAAAAAATTAGAGTGTAATTGTGGAACATAAAATACATCTATTAAAGTAATGTCAGAAAACTCTGATTTTAAATTTACATTACCAATAGCTTGAACTTTGACTTTATCTCCGGAAGCTAGCATAACCTCATCATCGCATTGTTTTAACTCAACAAATAAATGTTTTTCACAACACATGTGACTTGACGCACCGCTATCGAGAATGAATTGATCTCTCTTGCTTTTAATAGTGTTAATTCCTAGTATTGCATTTCCCATTTGCTCATTGCGCTTCTTCTTATTTTTGCATTGAGTGCTTAAATGCCCCTTTACACCGCATGAATAGCATCGACGTTTTTCGTGACTTTTATTTGACTTACTCTTCGATGAACTTACAGCCAATACCCGTTCAGCTTCCAAACTACTCTTAAGTACAGAATTGGATGTTCTCCGATGTTCTTCCTCCAGCAACTTACTTTTCAGTTGCACCAATGATGGCAGTGCTTCCCTCGCTTCGATGGCCACTGCAAAATTTTCCATTTCGTCCGGTAAAGCACACAGCAATAATACAGACAGCAAGTCATCAGGTATATCGAGTTGAAGTTCACGAAGATTTTCAACAATCGAACAAAACTGATTGATTTGTGGTGAAAACTTTTCATTGCGTCGAATTTGGAAGCGCACCAATTTTTTAAACAAAGATACCTTTCTTGCTGGCCCACGTGCGTTATATACTTCATCCAGCTTATCCCACGCCGCTTTAGAAGATACAGACGTCTTTATATGAAGAAGTTCCGAACTTTTGACATTTAATGTAATTAAGGCCAGTGCCTTTTTATCCGCCTTCATGAACAAAGATTTCTCAGCTGCAGACCATCCTTCTGAGTATTCTGTGTCGATAGGAAACCAGCATTCCAAAGTTACAAGTAAACTCCTCATCTGGACACACCAGGATGAGTAATTTTCTCCATCCAATTTCTCGATAGTGATACCGTTCATGTTAATCGATTGATATTTATTTTTAACAAAAAATACTTTTCTAATTAAACAATCACACTTCCAGCGACACACGCTGGGCCCATAACCCTGTTAGCTTTAGGCAGTGAAAATAAAACACGTTGTGTCAGTAACACGGTTCACACTTTATTAAACGCTTTATAATATGTATAACATAAACGGATGTTGAAAAGAAAGATAATGATAAACAATAGAAGAGAACAATATAGGAGAGAATTAGGGTTGCATTTAAGTGTATTATATCTAACAAAAATAAAATTAAATTGAATTCAATTAAACTAAACCAATTTATATAAAATAAAATAAAATTAAAATAATTTAATTAAATTAAATTTAAATAAAATTAAATTCAATTCACTTAAAATAAAATAAAAATTAAATTAAAATAAAATGAAATAAAATAAAAAAATAACAGAATAAAATAAAATGAAAAATAAAATAAAATAAAACTAAGTGAAAAAATAAATAAAATAATATAAAATAAAATAACCCAAAACAAAAAAATAAAATAAAATAACAAAAAAAAAATAAAATAAAATAATATTATAAAAAATTAAAATTAAATAAAATTGAATCCAATTCAACTAAACCAATTTATATAAAATAAAATAAAATAAAATAAAATAAAATAAAATAAAATAAATAAAATTCAACAATAAAATAAAATGAAATACATAAATAAAATTAAAGAATAAGGTAAAATAAAATAAAATGAAATAAAATAAAATGAAATAAATTAAAATAAAATAGAATAGTGAGATACAATAAAATAAAATAAAAAAATTTTATAAAAATAATAACAAAATAAAATTAAAGTAGAAAAATAAAGAAAAATAAAAATAGAATAAAAAATTAATAAAAATAAAATGAAATAAAATATAATGGTATAAAATAAGACAATAAAAAGGAATAAAATTAAAAAAAAAACATGAAATAAAAAAAATAAATAAAAAGAAAAATATAATTTTAATATTTATTATTTTCGGCCTTTGAAGTATAATTATAAAATTTTCTTAATGAAATAAAATAAAATAGTATAAAATAATACAATGAAATTAAAAAAAAATCAAATAAAAAATAAATATAAAATACAAGAATAAATAAAACTTAAAAAATAAAATGAAATAAAATAAAACAAAATAGTATAAAATAAGACAATAAAATAGAATAGAATTAAAAAAAAATTAAATAAAAAATAATAATTATAAAATAAAAAAATAAATAAAAAGAAAATGAAAAATAAAACAAAAATATAAAAAATAATAAAAATAAAAAAATAAAATAAAATAAAATAAAATAAAATAAAATAAAATAAAATAAAATAAAATAAAATAGTATAAAATAAGACAATCAAACAGAATAAAATTAAAAAAAAAAAAAATAAAATTAAAAAAATAAATATAAAATAAAAAAATAAATAAAAATAAAAAAATAAAATAAAATAAAATAAAATAAAATGAAATAAAATAAAATAAAAACAAGTAAGGCCACGATTGTTGTTGTGTTGCAATTGCAAAAACACTACCCAGCATTTCTGAAGAGTGCAGCCATAAAACCGTGTCCTTCCGGTACTTACACCCCTATTGCGAGTGTCGACTGTGGTAGATAATCGACTGTTGATCGATTAAGCAGCATTATATTAACATGGTCTTTGGTCGATCAATAGTCGATTATCTATCACAATCGACACTCGCAATAGGGGTGTTAGACTCCTTTGTCGTGGGACCAAGAACGCGTTTGTCTGTTTCTTTAAAAGGTGTGATTGTCATTATTTTGTTAATTTCTTAATTGTCTCAGCTAATTATTCTGATTATATTAGTAGATATTTTGGTTGGTCAGGTTTTGTACCAAAATTATCTATAATACCATTTCATGTCCGTGAATGGCATAATAAAAATTTTAGTTTTGATTACATGGAGTTAATAATTAAGAAAAATTATTGACGTATATTGGTCGCTAAAAACAACTATAAATGGAATTATTTATTATATTATTTAACAAATTAGTGAGCAGTGATTAATATAAATTTAATTTAACTAAATCCCTTTTTTATTCTCATCGCATTTCAGACTTCTGGGCAATCAACAGCCCAAAACTTTGTACTTCCTAGTCGATGCCAAAAGTCGAGTGAGAGAAGTGTACACACAAACATGCCTACATTTTGCAGCGCAAGGCATGCTCGATACAGAATTGTTCGGTTTGGCGGTGCTCATCGGTGAGTTTTGAATTTTATCTATATATATTTTTTTTTTTTATTTACTATGCAAAACAAATACAGTGATTTAGGATTAGTATTATTAAAAATCACAAAAAAAAATTTAATTAGTTTAAATAGTAAAATCAAAAAGTAGCAGCAACATTGTAAACTAGTTTTTTTTTGTGCTGAATTCAGCGCACGGTCGCAGGCCACTTTCAAATTATGCAGACACACATTTTTTCCATATGAAGAAGCAACACACACATCCTTTAAATATACATGCATATGTATGTACATATTTGGTAACCAATCTCGCTTATTTTCAAAACTTTCCAGCTGCACATATGCACAAGGCACAAGGCAAAGAGCAAAGCATTCCTTGCCTCCAGCGCAATCAATACTCAATGCGGCCGGTGCAATGTGTTTGGGCGCGCGTGCGGCTTGCTTGCATGTGTGTGTATACATGCATGTGAATGTGTATACCTTTGTGTGTGTAGTTGAATTCTCATCGGGTTTTTATCGGGTTAGTGGCATAGTCAAGTTTGAGTTTGTGTTTCCATAAATGCCTAGAACTCTCTTCTTCATCATCGGCATCTTTACCTTCTTTACTTGGTACGACGGGTGATTCCACTTCTGGACCACGTAATGTGCCAATGTTGAAAAATCTTCAGTTAAATCCTGTACAACCACAGGAGGAACTTATTGACTTAGCTTCACCGAATCCGCATACTGTGGGGTCTTGTTCTACAAAGGACTCATCTTCTAATTCTAGGTCTTCTAATGCACCTCTCGAAAGTATTACGGTACAATCAACTATGCCCGAAACGACTGAACCAATTGTTAATAAGTTGGTTGTCGTTCCTCCGAAGAAATCAATATTCGTATCTAGGTTTGATAAAGACACAACCGCGGATGATCTAAAGGGCTATATTTCGTCCAAAATCTCTACTGGAAATATTTTTATCAAAAAATTCAACTTTTCATACACAAGAGACATTTCTTCTTTTAAAATTGATGTATCTCCTCAAGATTATCAAACTTTACTGAACAGTTCATTTTGGCCACCTGGTGCTTTTGTTCGCGAGTTTGAAAACAGGCCTAAAATACATGGTCACAATACGGCGAAAATTTCTCGTACTGCTTCAAAAAACTGAGTATAACCTTAAATTCCGCATTAAATATTTTCTATCAAAATGTCAGGGGCCTGAACACCAAATTAAGTGATTTTTATTTAAAAACGATTGACTGCGTCTATAATGTAATTTCTTTTACCGAAACATGGCTTAAGCCTCATGTTTTCGATTCTGAAATCTTTTGTAACCATTATCAGGTGTATAGAAATGATCGCGTAAACAGAATCGGCGGTGGTGTCTTGTTTGCTGTAAAGTCCTCATTACATTCTGAGGTGGTCAGTACACCTAATATTGGTGGTGTGGAGTCGATTTGCATTCGAATTAAGCAAGGAAAGGATTGGATTTATTTATTTGCTTGCTATATCCCGCCAGCCTGCAATATAAGCGTGTATATGGAATTAGCATCTGTGCTTAAAGATGTACACGCGCTGATGAACTCCTCTGACTCTATGCTTGTGTTAGGCGATTTTAATCTTCCGTGCATTTCGTGGAGCGTTTCAGAGGAGAATATTATTCCGAACTCATCGAGATCGGACATGAATAGCTTTTTCGATCAGATTGCCGATCTTTCCCTCAACCAGGTGAACATTTTTCAGAATGCGTACGGGAAAATCTTAGACTTAGTTTTTGTAGATGATAGCTCTAAGTATGTCCTTCACCGCTGTGACCCCC
Organism: Urophora cardui; assembly: GCA_960531455.1. NCBI lineage: Eukaryota > Metazoa > Arthropoda > Insecta > Diptera > Tephritidae > Urophora > Urophora cardui. The sequence goes on along the minus strand of OY482674.1, from coordinate 32,458,150 downwards.
TTGTTCTACCGGAGGACTTATACCACCCTTCTCTAGAGATTACATACGAAATTGTAAACAATATTAATGGCTGCATTTCTAGTTCAGCTAACACAAGTACATATTATAATTTTTCCAAGGCCAACTTTAAAAAACTTAATCATGAGTTAGCTAGTTTAACATGGCCAAAATTCAATAACGATGTCGAGCAAAACGTTTTACTTTTTAATAAAATTATTCATTGCCTATTTGAAAAACTTGTGCCTAAACGTGTTCGTGAGTACAGTGAGCCAATACAACCTTGGTTCACAAAAGAGCTTAAAACTTTAAAAAATAAGAAATCCCGATTTTTCAAATCATACAAGAAATCGGGCTTGCATGCCGACTACTTAAAGTATGCTGAGCTTAGACGCCAATACTTTGTGTTAAATAAAAATTGCTATAGAGCTTATATACGTAAAATTAAGTCTAATTTTATTCGTAATCCAAAATCGTTTTACAGTTTCGTAAACTCCAAGAGAAAAGTTAATGGGTTTCCGTCTGCTATGAGATATCAAGACAACACTTCAAGTGATAGTCAAGAAATTTCCAATCTTTTTGCACAATTTTTCAAACATAATTATTCCAACATAGAAGAACTTCCATTTCGTAACTATCCATATCGATTATCTCCTAATACATCAATTTACAAACCATATATATCTGCAGAGGACGTGTTGTCAGCCTTATTATCATTAAAAGAGTCATTTAGTTATGGTCCTGACCAGATACCAACATGCTTTCTAAAAAAATGTGCCATAAACCTGTTTAAACCACTAACTGCATTATTCAATAGTTCCTTGGAACAAGGCATTTTCCCTATGCTATGGAAAGAGTCATTCATTATCCCCCTTCATAAAAGCGGGGATCCCCCTTTTGTAAGACCTATATTGGAATATGGTTCCATAGTTTGGAATCCATACTATCAGATTCACTCTGATCGCTTAGAGTCAGTCCAAAAACAGTTTTTGCTTTTTGCTTTAAGAAATTTGCCTTGGGATTCTGGTTACAATCTTCCACCGTATACTAGCCGTTTAAAACTCCTTAATCTTCCGACTCTTGCAAGTCGACGAGAAATCTTAGGGGTAATATTTATCGTTAAGCTCTTGAATGGCTTAATTCTTTCTCCTTTCTTGCTAGCTGAAATAAACTTTAACATTCCTTCTCGTTCAACAAGACACTTCAACCCTATCTACTTAAAGCAGTGTAAATCAAACTTTGAATTAAATGAACCTTTCCGGGGTTTATGTAAGAGCTTTAATTCCTATTCCAGCTTTTTAGATATTTCGGACTCACTTTTCATTATAAGGGAAAAAATACTGTCTTATCTTAACACATAGTAGCGATTATTCTTTTATAATTCTCAAGACTAACTTCAATTGTACTATACTCAGCTGATGATTATATTTCTCTGTAGCTGAGCAGTTTAAGATCTCGACGCTTAACAAACTCCTGCCACTCAACACCTCGGCATTTTATGTAAATAAAAAATATCCGTACGTCATGCGGGTGCGCCTCTCGTGCGGTCGGGCGGGATTGGAGGGCGTGGGTTATTATTATTATTATTATTATTATCTGATCCAAACGTTTGTATGCACCCATGCATTGAGTGTTTGCGTGTGCGTGTGTTTGTGTGCATTGGGGCCTTTTTCAACTGCCACTTATCTCTGCTTGCTGCGTCGCGTCGCTGCGTTGGCACTCCCCAACAACCAGACCTTGGCAGCCAGCACTCGCCGTTGCCGCCCCCCTTTGCCCATGCTCCTGCCGCATATCAAACCGATCCCGATCGCTGGCCTGGTAGCCAAACAGCCAAGCAGCCGAGGCAGCCAGTTTGTTCAACATTCCTAAGCGCAGTTGCATGATTCTACATATATATATTGACGGTAGTACCGGGGGGTTCGGTACGATGACAGTAGGAGGTTTAGTTCAGGTTAGAGTCCCACACTGACGGGGTAAAGGCTTTCGATGCTTCCTCCTCGTAAAAAAAAAAAAAAAAAAAAAAACATATATATATATATATTTTTTTTGTATGAATGTATGTACGTATATCTTGCTGTCTTGTTTCATTCTGTACTCGTTTCGCCTTTCATTATTCGCCCATTGCGGTGTTGCAGCAGCCTGGACGGGCTTGCCACTTGAAAAATGTTTGCAGCAAAAGCAGTATTTATGCTTTCATTTAATTTCATTTCTGTTTTTTTTTTTGTTTTTTTTTTTTTTGAGCTTGTTGTTATTGCAAGTGTGAATTTGTTGTAATTTTTGTTACTTGTTTGCTGATTTTTTGTTTTTATTTTTTTTCTTCGTTTTTTTTTAAGTTTTCTGTTCATACCACAGCCATGAGTTGCTGCTGCTGCTGCGTTGGCTACTGGTTATGTTGGAAAAATATATACAAACATATGTATGTATGTATGTATCTTCGACGAGATTCTTGCAGCATCTGAACAGCACGCCAGCAAGCCAAAACCCCAACAGCCAATATCATCTCGTCTATCTTCTGCATCCTCCTTAGCCCGCTTCTCCTTCATCCATCCATCTCTACACCCATCTAACTGCCCTTTCATCCAACTGTCCGTCCACCGCCCCTCCGCTTGTCTCGGGCTACCCGTCCTTCTTTTTATTTATTTGTTCGTGTACTCGTTGCCGTCTTCGTCGTCCTCGTCTTCGTCTTTGTCGTCGTCGTCTGGTTCGCACTCTCGTGTTAAAGCAATGCGGCTCAAACTGCTACCTGAATTACTGAACACGCGTCTTCTGTCTTCTGTTGTCGTGTGTCCGTCCGTCCGTCCATTCTGTTTGGTCTGTTCGTCGTCTTTTGGTCCGGTGCGAATTGCCAGTTGTCGCGCCATCCGTGCGCATTCCTTTGTGGCCACAAAGCCCTCACTGGCCCAGCTGCATGCATTGTAAGTTGGTCATTGAATTTTTCATATTCCTGCATATTCTTGTGCTGTTAATGGTTGTTGTTGTTGTTGTTTTTGTTGCTATGGCGTTCCTTCAAGGCATTCAGCCCATTATTACACCCAGAAAAAAAATAGTGTGAAATCAACCAAAAATCAACAAATTTTGTGGTTAATTTTTTTTCAACACGATGCTTAATGCATGCCATCATGTAATCGTGTAAATTTAACACTACTGTCAAGTGTTAGTTTAACAGGATGACAACTGTAGAATTAACACTAAAAAGTATTGAGTCTTCCTGTTGATTTTACAATTTTAACTAGTTAATGTTACAATAAAAGCTGGTTAAATTAACACGAAATGGTCCTGTTGAATTAACAATAACATCTTTTTGATTTTACCTTAAATTTATTGTTAAATTAACTAGAAAGTCTTGTTGATTTTACAATTTATTTTTTTAAATAAAAAAACATATAAAACAAAATATATAATCATCAGATCAATAAAGCATATTTGAGTACATCACCCGCACAACGGCCAAATTGAAAGCGTCCTTCTCATGCGAATAGTTTATACATGGGCGATAGTACTTACTATCACTGGCACCGAGTAATGTTTGGCCGCTAATGGAACGGTATATGCACCGCACGCTTCGTGAAAGACTCCATTCGCTAAACATCTCTTCGTGGTAAAAATTGCAAACTATGAAGAGGAAAAAAATAAAATATTGAACTTTACTTTTGGTTTTTTGGTCGTTTTTATTTTGATAACTACTTTATTATTGAGCTCTCAAGACCATTTTTTTTTTGTTTTTTTTTTTTTTTTTAAGGAAAAATTGGTATGAAAGATTAATACTTGTTTGGTAGAAGTTATAGATCCATTTCGGAGACCACCACATCTCTTCATCAGACTTCTTTTTAACATTTTTATTCATTGGCGTCCGCCGAGATCGAACCTCGGATTTTCCGGTTGGAAGTCTTGGTGATGCCATTAGACTTCCAACCGGAAAATCCGAGGTTCGATCTCGGCGGACGCCAATGAATAAAAATGTTAAAAAGAAGTCTGATGAAGAGATGTGGTGGTCTCCGAAATGGATCTATAACTTCTACCAAACAAGTATTAATCTTTCATACCAATTTTTCCTTAAAAAAAAAAAAAAAAAAAAAAAAAATGGTCTTGAGAGCTCAATAATAAAGTAGTTATTAAAATATTGAACATTGAAAACTTTTAGAAACAAAAATGCAACCAACAAAGTGCAACTTTTAACTTACCTGCGAACTAAAGACATAAATGGGAAAACCATTATCACTAAACTCCCATCATTGCCACGGCACAAAATTTTCTTTTGCTAAAAAAAAAATAATATTAGTTTGTGTTTTGCACGAACAGCAGAACTTCAAACGTTGAAAAAATTGTGTATGTTTCAAAATAGTTTTGACGTTCTTTTTAACACTTTTTTAGATTATATTGACACTATCATCGTGTTGAATAAATCAAAATTCCAAATGACGTTTATGTTTGAACATTGTTTCGTGTTATATCAACCAATTTTTATTGTTAATTGTGGTTCTTGTTGTTTTAACATTTGTTGTCATGTTGTATTAACACTAAAATTGGGACGTCATTTTTCTAACATTTTCTTTAGTTTATATTGACACTATCATCATGTTAAATGAACCAAATTCCAAATGACATTTAGGAATACAATTTTATATTTGAATCATCTTGTATATTTTAAAATTTCTTCATGTTGTATCAACAATAAAATTTGGTTGAATTTACCAAATTTTCAGATGACAGTTACAAAGCCAAAATCATGTTTCAAACATCGTGTAATTTGAAAAAATTGTTGGTGTTCTATGTGTAAAGATCGATCGTGTTAATTTTACATGAATCGTGTTGATGATTTTTTTTCTGAGTGTATACATTGAATTTTTGTTTAGTTGTTGTTGTTGTTGTTGAATTTTGTTTGCTGATTTTTAGCTTTTTAGCATTTTTATGTCTTTCTGCTGCTTCTTCTTGTTCTTCATCTTGTTCTTTTTCCGTTTTTTTTTTGTTTGCCAGCACATTTTTTGAATCATTTTCATTACATTTCATGTTTTTCTTGATCTTTTTACTAATCTTATTCTACTGACTACGAGTACACTCGTATAGGCTTTACTGTGTTTGTTCTTTTTGCTTTATTTTCGTTTGTTTGTTGCACTGCATGCAACATGCCAATCTGGTCAACTGCAACAAGCTTTTTCGCTACAGCCTAGCATTGTATATATATGTTAATATGTATGTATATAAAGATGCATACATACCAAGTATATAATATACAATATTATGTGTGTATCTTAAGGTGGTCCACAAATGTTTGGCGACAAATTTAATATCATATTTCTTCAACCTCACCCCCATGGTCGATGCGAATTCAGTCAAAGATACTTCATACACATTTGTGTCCCGATCGGAAACGGTTGAGGAGTGTCGAGGGGGTCTAAAATTCAGAAAACTACATGGAGTCTGAACAAAATTTAATTAAATTTTTTGTATATTTAATGCCCAAAATCGATGGCCCTGTACTCAAGGATGCCACATATAAACTTTGTCAGTTCTAAGCAGGGTTCGGATTTGCCTCATTTTGGCTCCTCACTTCCTCACTCACACATGCCTCGCTCATGATCTTGCAGCTGAATGAGTATCCTCTGAGTATGCAAACAACAGAGACCACTCAATAGCGCTAGCGCTCTGCATGAGTAGCAGCAGAGTGCGCAACCAAGAGGAGACAAGCCAGTAGCGCTGCCTCTCCTCAGCTGCGCCCTCATATGTTACACTGAGTGAGTGAGGCACATGAGCGAGGCCTCATAACTTGGCGATGGGGCAGCCAAACGTCTGTGGTGTGTAGTATGAAGAAATTTAAAATTATTTTTGGTAAATGACAGTTCATTATCATGGCGTTCATTTTAGGTTTATTAAATTTTATATAAATCTACCCCAAATTTGAAATAAAACAAAAAATTGTACGATTGTTTTTAAATTGAACAAAAAAAAAAAAAAAAATTGGTGTTTGGACGAAATTAGCACATAAATCTAGCATTCATTTTTTCATATTGAATTTCAGATCCTAGGAGGGGGCGGGGGCTTTCAAAGAACGTGAAGCTGCACCACTCCTCCCACTTTGAAATTTAAAATAGATCTTAAAAATTCAAAAAAAAAAAACAAAAAAATTATTTTTGATAAATGACAGTTCGTTATCTGCGCGTTCATTTAGGCTTGTTAAATTTTATATAAATATACCCCAAATTAGAAATTTTTAAATTAAAAACAACAAAATTGGTTGTTGGGAGAAATTAGCACATAAATCTAGCATTCATTTTTGCATATTGAATTTCAGATCCAAGGAGGGTAGAGGTGGGTCCAGCTTCACGTATTCTAATGTACACATTATTGACTGATTTTCTGTGCAGCGTCATCACCCACTCATTCACTCACACCCTCACACGCATTACACCAAGAGAAGGAGCAACTGGCGGCGGCTCATCTCACAGGCGGCAGAGTGAGCGGCACATACCTACCTCGCTCATTCAAAGCTACTCTCTCACTCTGCCTTCTAGATGAGTGAGAAAAGCAAACCTCACTCATCCGCATGCTGTGAGAATGAGTTTCCCTACTCACTCACTCATACTCTGAGTTTCTTCCTACCCTGGTTCCAAGTGCATCTCCATCATCCCAAAAAAAATTAAAAAGAACAAAAATATGTTTCGACCAGCTTTGGCATCGATTTCTGCCCAGAAGCTAGCTTCTAACTAACATTCATAACAACAGCAACAACAACAACACAGTTGGCCAACAAGCATTCTTTATTTTATTAATTTTTTTCTACTTTGGTTTACCACCACTTTCCTACGAACCGCTTTTTCTACTGCTCTGTCACTGGTTGATGGCTCGTTGTTAGACTTTTGCTGCTCGGCCATCATCCAGCATTTGGTGTGTGTGTTATTTTTTTTTTTTTCAACGGATTTTGCAGCTACCTCCTATCTAATTATAAATATACCTACATACATATGTACATATGTATGTACATACATACATATGTGTATAAATATATTCACGCAACGCTATTTAATTGCTTTAATTGTAGTCTTCGGCGATTGATAATATAAAAATCTCTAGCTTATTAGCATTTCAAATCATAGTACTTAAATGTATTTGTACAGCATATCTCTACTCTCATGCTTCGCTTCAAGCAGCAAGTTCGTTTCTTAAGTCTTTCGTACAAGTCGCATATTTTGTATTTTGTGCGTGTGTGTTGGTGTTGGGCAGCTGCAAAACAATTCGTATACAAATTCTAGTAGTATTTATTACAAACGAAAAATTCTACTAAAATAAAATTAAATATTTTTGATGAGAATTTCGATTGGAAGAAAATTTGTGTGTGTTAGCCGGATAATACTGAAATACCAAAGAAGAAAAGACATTCGTGGCCTTAAAATATAAACGTCAAAAAAAAAAAAACAGCAGCAGGTAACTTAGAACAGGCAAAGGCAAGAAAAACAACAGCAGAAAAAAAGGCTTAAAGCAATGGAATTTTAATTTCTGATGTTTATCGGCTGCACGCGATCGACAAGAAACGAAAAAAAAAACAATATGTATATTGAACACAAAGATAACTTTGTATGTACGCACAGCAAGGCAGCAATGTTATTACAAAAAAAAGTAGAGAAGAAAAAAGGAAAACCCAGAAGAAAAACAACAATAACAACAAAAAAGATTAACATAGTCAAATAACAACGCGATGACTGCAACAAAAATCTAAAACGTCAAACATCGCTGCTTTCACATGTTGTTGTTGTTGTCATTGTTGTTTTTGCTGTTTTTATTGTAATTATTATACCTGCTTCCTGCCTGCCGATAATGATTATGCACCATTAACACAATAAATGGAAGAGAAAATGTGTACATACATTGTATAGATGTATGTATGTATGTACATATGTATGTCGTTGGCATGTTTTGATTGCGCAGAAGAAGAAGAGAAAATAAATGAAAATTTTAAGAATACAAAGGGGACAAAACAACAAAAAAACTACAAAAAAAATACGAAAAATTACAAAAAAACAAACTACAAAAATTCAAAAAAAAAAAAAAAAAATTCCACTAGTAATAACAATAACAACAATCATTAAATCATACACATTTTCGATGATAAAGTGAAAAATGAGCAAGCAAGCAATCAACAACAACAACTAAACGCATACCAAGGCGCACACACAGGCATGCACTAAAACAATGCGAAGATCGTGCAAGCGAAAAGGTTTAAAAGAAAAGAAAAGAAAAATAAACTCAAATTCCAAACGAAGCTACCATGGCTACATACATGCATGCCAAGAACAAAAACAAAAGATAAAAATAAATGAAATAATGAAAAAACTAAAATAAAATGCGTGCTGCAGTAGAGCCATACAAACATACACAAATACATACATATGTATCTACATACATACATACAAATTAGGCAAAGAATGTTGCAATTGCCAATGGGTACTCACGCAAGCGTAATTCGTTACCAAGGAGCGCAAGGGCAGCTACCTATGCATGTTTCCAGTTACTACCTGTCCTTTATTTTGGTGTATCATATGCATACATACATATATATACATAAATATGTAGATATACACCCACCAAAAAATCTAAGCCTTATTTAAGAATTAAAGCAGCAGATTTAATGGCTTACGAAATAAGGCGTGAAAATTATAAGGGTAGCAAATTTGTATGGCGCAAGGCTTCAAATAAGGCTGATTTTCCTGTGTTGTTGTCTTCAGGCCATAAGGAGTATTCTCTCTCTCTCTCTGAGAGCACACCTTATTCCAAAGGCTTATCCGCCATGCGTAATAAGGCCTAGATACGTATTAGAAATTTAGGAGCAGACAGGGTGAGTGCATAACAGAAGCAGCGCTGCCAGCGTACTCCTTTTTTAGACTTGAGTTGTGAACAATAAGCAAAACTTTTTTGCAGTGCAGCTGCATGTATATTTTTCTGTACATACATGCCTGCATACCTTTTTGTCTTTATAACAAAAATGCCTTTTACATATAAGTAGTATGTGCATACGTATTTATATTAAAATTCAAATCCCAGCCGGTTTGTGATTTGATCACGTAGGCGATTTTCTTTTTTAACCCTTTGGCGTTCACTCATTATCATATTCTATTCCAAACTCCATTAAAAACAATATTTTTAAAGTTGCAATGAAATTTGACCAACAAAAATGGATTAAGAGATTTTATTCTTTTCTAAATCTCGTTTCTCATTTATCATCTTGTTGTTGTTGTTCCATAACCAAATTACAAAAGCACCAAAAGGGTACAAGAAGTCATTCCCAACATACATCGGAATGCAAGTCAGACGAAAGCTTTCTCATTGAGATTGTTTGTGTTTCGGAGTTAGTCCAAATATGACGTTCTTCAGTGAGTGGGTACAGTTGCAGTGAGTCTAGACGAGTTGCAGTTAGAAATGTAAATACATACATATGTATTGCTGGTAAAGATCGGTTGAATAAACTAAAGGTTGGTGCCTCCGCAATTCAGGAGAGCGGGGACACACTTAGACCGAATTGGCCTGTTGTGATACCACGTGGTAGCCCAAGTTTCCTAGATCGTTGCTTTCGTTCTACGAAAGCAGCCATATTTTGCAATTTCTTTCACGTCTCTGCAGCTGCAATAAAAATCGTTATAGTAGATACATATATTAGGGTATGGCTTCCCATGACACAGTATCCAGTTAGAAGTACCACCAGCGGAGCTATGAAGAGTCAGTTCAGATGTAATATACGAACTCAATTTTTCCCCTATCCAATCTAGGCCAGAAGTCCCACCAGTGGACCTGTGAAGAGTCGGTTCAGATGTAATATCGATTCAGATCTCTCCATCCCTGGTCTAAGTCAGATTTGCCTGCAACTGACACAGATTGACTCCTTGGCCCATCTAGTGTTAGCCTGTTCAATGAAGCATGATATCAAACAGTGCTTGCATGAGCTCAAAAGAGAGCCCAATCATCCCGCAGTTTGTATTTCCTGCAGGTTTATACCTTCCCTTGCTAACTCATCCACAGTGTGGTTTCCTGGATGTCACTATGGTCTGAGATCCAAATGATGTTCAGGTCACAACTTTCGGCTAATTTTTTTAGGGCTTCCCTACATTTCATTGCTACTATAAAAAAAAAAAACACTGAAACTGTAGGAGTTTCCAGAGGGCTTCATTTATTTATAAGCACTGCTGCTCCCGCTACTTTTATATTTTTAAGGCACGATTGCTCACCCAGCAAATGGTGCATAATATTTGATTCAAAATATTTGATTACGAACTTAGAGACACCTAAGTAGAACGCTAAGGTGACTTTTTAGAAACACTACTACACTTTTTATATAAGGTACCGCAGTGGACTACTCCCAAATGGGGCAATCACAAGCTAACCATTAAACCATTAAAAAAATATCTGGGAATAATATTGGACAGCAAGCTGACATGGAGGCTTAACGCGGAGGAAAGAGTCAAGACAGCTACCAATGCGCTGTATGCCTGCAACAGGGCACTGGGCAAAACTTGGGGCCTGTCAACTCAACTAACACACTGGCTCTTCAAGTCTGTTGTGCGCCCAATAATAATGGTCTGATGGACGGCGCTTGATAAAAAGACGTAGGCAAGCTAGAGGGTATACAGAGGCTCTCTAGTCTATGTACAATAGGAGCGCTACACACAACTCCCTCAGCAGCCACTATGAACCAATTGTCATACGTTCAACTTGTTGACAGTGTTTGGAATAGAGCAATCCTTTAGACTGCCGGACTATTGCAGTATCTTTCAGCCTGTTAACCAAAGCCGAAACATCACTAGCACAAGTGAATGTGGAAAACAGTTTCCCTCTCTAACTAGGCTAGTCTGGCAACTATGTTTTCAAATACAAATATCTTTCGAAAAGAATAAAAAACTCTCTCGAAAGATAATTGTCTTTGAAAAGACAGTTTCCTGTATAGCCCTATAAATTGCCATAATACTCAAATAGATCACGCACTGATACGCAAAGGCGATTTCCAATGGAAGACCCTGTCATCCTACAAGATCGCCAAAATCATGCTTCGGTCATACAACGCAAAACCCGACAATTGCATCTCATGCCTTCAAAATGGAACTGGTGCATAGTAAAACGTGCTGGTCATGAAACGAACCCGATGCTGTTGTCGAACTTTTGGCAGACTCCGCTTTAACTGCCTAGGTTCTGCAAAATTCTCGTCCCTAGAAGACATTTAGGGATCAGGAAATACACAAAGTTTTAAAACTTGCAAAGTCTTGCGATCCTCCAATAGGTTGTTGGCCACATTAAGGACCATATAGCACCCTAAATTATAAAGTGACACAACTCAAAATTTTTCGAAATCTGTTTTTTATCATAAAGTGGTGCACAAAACATATCTCTAGCGATTGCAAAAAAAAAAAAAAACTTTTCAATCGGTGTCTCTTTTGATTGAAAAACAGCCATTATACGTAGCCTTTTGTCATATAACTGCTTGTAAAAAAAAAGTTTTTTGGCCCTCCTGAAAATTTTAGAATTTTGAGTTCTGTCACTTTATGATTTATGGTGCGATATGTGGTCTATGTGATCACTGGATCTTGACCAGCGCAACCTTGCCCAACAATTTGATATCTTCGTCTATAGTAGTAGGTTAAGGTATAGGAAATTTGAGAAAATCTCACTACCTTTAGGCTTTACTTTAGTTTAAAATTAAATTCTAAATTTAAATTTATTAATTCTTCTTTTCTTTTTTTCTTTACAGATGGCGAATACATGTTCGCCGATCCGGAGAGCAAACTGTCCAAGTACGGCCCGAAAAGCTGGCGCTCCTCACACACACACGTAAGTTACAGCACAACGCCACATATACATACATACATACATACATGTACATTACCCAATAAACATTAAATATCAAAATATTTATGTATCTCTCTCTACCCATCTCTTAATCATCTCACAACAGGGCCTCGACGCAAATGGACGACCCCTCTTGGAGCTACATTTTCGCGTGCAGTTCTACGTGGAGAGTCCGTTTCTATTGAAAGATGAAATTTCTCGTCACAATTATTATCTACAATTAAAATACAATGCGGTAGAAAGGGAAATGCCTAAGGATTATTCGGAACAATCGATGATATTATTGGCCGGTTTGGCTTTGCAAGCCGATTTGGGTGATGCACCATCAACAACAACAACAATAACAACTGCCACAAAAATAACAAAGGGCGCCAAATTAAAAACTTTCTCCACAACGGAGGTCAACAGCAGCGGTGCCTGTGGCGGTGGTGATCAATCACCACAGAACACAACCTCCGTTGATTCAACTACGCATGTCACAAATTCTACGACAACGGTCACGGATACAAGTCAAGTCACAAATTTACTAAATACGGCAGTAACTACAGAGACTACAACAACAGGAAAGGCAACAACTACAACTACCAGCACCAGCACCAGCAGCACCACCACATTGCCAAAGATCAGCAAACGCTTGAGCAGCGAAGGCGAGCGTGTGCTGCGTTTGTCCACATTTTTACATGCGAAAACTTCACTGGCCACGCCCACTCATGCGAAACTATTTGGACGAGCGGAGCGCGAAACAATGGCAATAGGTGCTGGCGCAAAATTAAACACAACCTCAACCAGCCACACCGGCAGCTCAACGGTTTTTCCAATTAGCGGCAGCCTAAAGCGTAGTCTTGGCGCCATGGCGGCGTCATTTTCAGCTGCGGCATCGGCTTCAGCTTCGGCTTCCTCCTCATCGATAGCATCGTCAATTAATCGTAGCACAATATCATCTTCTCAAACACCACCAACGACGGCCACCTCCTCGAGCAGCTCGCTCGCGGCTTTGGCACACGCGCCTGGTGCCACCACCACCGTCGCCGCCGCCGCCCATCAAATCCAGCAGCCATCAATAGCGACGAAGGATTATTTCAATTTGAGCGATTATTTGCCAGCAGAGTTGCACACCGCATGGGCGTTGAACGCGCTGCAGGCATGTCATCGTGAGAATCGCGGCATGTCGGCAGCAGACGCAGAGTTGCATTACATACAACACGCTTGCATGGTGCACGAGTGCGTCAATGCGCACATCTATCGGATGCGTGCGTCGAAGAATGAGTGTGGCTTGGGCAGTTCGTGGTTTGTTGTTTATGCCAAGGGCATTAAGATATTCAGCAACTGTGAAACAACAACAACAACAACATTGTCGCAACAGCAATCGCAACAGCAACAATCGCAACAACAACAACATACCACATTCCTATGGCCGAACATAACAAAATTGTCGTTTGAACGTAAGAAATTCGAAATACGTTCGGGTGAATGTAAAATTCTGCTCTACGCCACATCGGACGAGAAAAACAAAATGCTATTGACGCTCTGCCGTGAAACTCATCAGTTTAGCATGAAGATTGCGGCGCGCTTGAAGGAAGTGCTCAAGCGCGAAGAGGAGGAGGAGAGCAATTGTTTGCACTCTTGCTATATCTATTCGCGTAGCCTGCATTTGCCCTACAATAAGAATAAGAGCGACCAACGAATATCGGTCATATCAAGCACCAGTTCGAATACGACCTCAGGCATTGTAAGCGATCGTGTGCACTCCGAAGATGAAGTGGAAATAATGATAAATACACCACCGGCACCGATTGCCGCGCCATCCACCGAGAGTCTGGCGCTGGCGCATTTGCTCGATCATCCCAGCGTCAGCCGACAGACATCGTCGGTGGGTCAAGCATCGCTGAAAGATTTAGAAGAACAGCTGGCAGCGCTGTCCGTTGTGCAGCGCGAACGTCAGAAGCATCATTCCATCAATTCCGGCGACGACACATCATCGGCCGCCGAACGCAGCCACACTTCGGCGGGTGGCAATTCCTCAAGCAGTAATTCCTCTTCAAATCAAGCTTCTCAACGTACACAGGCGGACTCTTCAACGACTACTGCCACCGATTCGTCGCCCAGCTCGCAACACAATATCGGCTCACAGTGCTCGTCCACATGCAGCACGGTTGTGGTGCTGCCGCCGCCGGTGCCGTCGAGTTCAGAATGCGCTGTCAGCAATAGTCCATTAACAACGTTGGCCGCGGCGGCAGCAACAGTGGTGGTGGGCAGCAGTACGGCCACAATGAATACAACACCAATACAGCCTCGCCGCCGAAATTCGACATCGAGCAGTTTGGAATTGGGATTCAGTCACACCGCGCAAAATTCCATACTCAGCGAATCGGCCGATTCGACATGCATTGATCATGATTTCGCCTCGTCATCGGCACGCGACGAAAACGAGAGCGTTTCAGGCGTTTATACGCTGGCGCATGGTGCGCCACCCACTGAAACTTCTGGCGTCTATACGATGCATAGCAGCGAAATGACCGGACAGTCATCGGAGATTGCCGAATCGGAGAAGAGTTCACACTATGGCATCTTTCAGCCAACGACGAAAGCCGAGTTAAGCGCGGATAATCTACTTGCTAGCCATGCACAAGCGGATTCAGTGGATGGTGGCGTTGTTGGCGGTAGTGTTGGTGGCAGCAGCATCGGCAGCATCGCCGGTCGCACCTATCATGGCAAACGTATCAAGCATGAGCAATTCCGTTTACGCTCCGATTCCAATGTCAGCACAAGTGACTCGTTTCGTGGCGATGGCAGTGATCCAACGGACAACAAACATACGCTGCTGTCGGCCGAGGAGCTGACCGAGCTGATAGTGGGTCGTGGCACTTATCCCAATCGCAAAACCGTATCCGGCACATTGGATTCGGATTGTGATTATGTAACGCTGCCGCCGTTACCCATTAAGGGCGGTGAATCGTACATACAAGGTCATCAGGATACCGCACCGACTGAAGATCAAGTGGAAGATTTAATAAATGATTTAATAGCGACCGATCCGCCAGCGCCGCCAGCTCCACCGCAACGCGTTGACAGTAACAGCGCAAACAGCATCGTGAAGCAACATGCAGCAAATCCGCTAAGCAACATACGTATGCGCTCGCCACCGCCATATCATGCGCGCCACGAAAAGACTGGTTTGTGTGGACCGCCCGTCGTTTGCGCGACGAATAAGCCTGTAAGCGCTGTAATAGCCGCGCCTACCCCTCCTTCTTCAACTGCCACTACATTTTCCAAAGTGCCATCGCCCAAAATTCCAAATGAGATTATTAATAAGAAAACACCTATAGTCGCGCTAACACCAACAGCGTCAACACCAACGCCCGCACCAGCACCAGTCCTAGCACCACCGTCCGTTGCGCCTACTGTTGCAGCTCTACGGCGACGTGATCCACCGCCATATCCCATAGCGGCCAAACCAACACGTCCTACATCTTTAGTTTCCTTAGCGGAATCGAATACGTCGACGTCGTCTTCCTCCGCTCGCAATCATTCCAAAACGTCCGTGCGCTCATCGATCGCGTCGGGATCGTTGAGCTCGCTGAAAAATACCGAAGAGGCACCTGCGCGTATTATTACGACGCGTCCGCATATCAATATTCTCAAAGCGCATACCAGTGTTATAAATGATATACAAAAGCCCAGTTATGCCGCGCCGACACACTATTCGTCGTCGGCAGCATCCTCTGTCGGCTCCATGGCCGGCCAGCACTTGTCGTCCAGTCAACTGTCCCAGCATTCTGCACACAATTCACATTACATGAGCGGTTCGCAGTTATCGCTGAGCAGCGGCAGCGTCGGTCATGCGGCTCGTCAATCTTCATACTCAGCCGCCGCTGCTGCCGCAATGGCTCATGCTGCGGCTGCCGCTGCCGCCGGCGCTACCGTAATTCCGAATACACTGGGCGTACCGATGGTGCCGTATCGCTTGCATGGCAGTCACAGCAGTATGTCTTCGCTGCATCAGCAACCGCCGCCACCACCGCCACCATATTCGGAATGCAGCAAGTCGACACAGCCGCGCACTTGTGTGCTGCTGCCAGTGATTAAGCATCATCGCCAGTTTCTGCCGCCGCCACCACCAAGTTTGCCCCGTCAGCCTCCACCACCGCCGCCACCACCACCGCCATCAGCCGGCGTTTATGGAAATCAATTGGCGCGCAAGCAGCTGGAACTCTACCAACAACAGCTCTACAGCGATGTTGATTATGTCATCTATCCACTACAAGATCCGGCCGTCAGTCAACAGGAGTATTTGGATGCCAAGCAGAGTTCGTTGTATGCAGCAATGGCTCATACACATGCCCATCCGCACGCACATCCCGCACATCATCCGTATTTGGCTTATCATCATGCAGGCAGCGCTCATGCGGTGGGCTCTTGGGACACCTGCAAGGCTCATGCATTGTATCGCAGTACACCCTATCTGCCGCTGGCGCTGTCTACACATTCCCGTTACGCATCAACACAAAATCTATCCGATACCTACGTACAGCTGCCAAGCGCCTATTCACCGCTGTATAGTCCATCGATGGCCAGTTTGTGTTCGTCTTACGAGCCACCGCCGCCACTACCGCCTTTGCATCCTGCGGCGGCAGCCTTGGCCGCAGCAGCAACACAGCAACACAACGCAGCAAGTTCCAATTTATTTGCGCGTTCACGTTCCGACGATAATATATTGAATTCTTTGGACTCGTTGCCGAAAATGAAGCGTATGCCGCCACCACCACCGCCGCCATACGTGAATCGGCGTTTGAAAAAGCCACCAATGCCGACGCCGAGTGAACACCCGCCGCCAAGTAAGTGAAAATTAATTGTTGCTGCTTGAATGATCTTTTTAATTTTTGCCTCCTCTTTCAGTTCCCTCAAAACCTGCCGCTGCCAGCAACATGCCATCGTGCAAAGTGCAAGTCACCATGCGCAGCCAATTGCCGCCACGAAAACCGCCCACACTAAATACCAGCGGCAATAGCGCAAGTATGACGCGCACCTCGAGCGGCGCGCAATGGGCTGGTGAACGCCCCAAACCTGATTTGAGTAGCTATGGCAGCAGCATTTTGGCGCAGCTGCAAGCCAGCGTAGCAGCAGCAGCAGCGGCTAATCGACAAGCTGTTAAGTCCGCTAAAGCCCATAAGACCGCCACGACCACTGCCGAGGCTAAATCAACGAAGGAAGCTAGTCGCGGTGGAGGCAGTCCAAGTGCTGCCGCCGCCGCCGCAGCAAACAATGCAGCTGCAGCACTTGATATAGCTGTGCTGCGCGAGAAGAGTAAAAATTTGGATTTGCCATTGATTTCGGCGCTGTGCAACGATCACTCGCTGCTCAAACAGACAAAAGTGTTTGCAAATACGAAAACTAGTCGCACCACCGCCGGCGCGACAAGCGCAGCAACAAGTGCCAGCTTAGCGGCGCGTGCATCGCCTAACAGCGGCACACGCACTACAGTGGTGGAGGACAATGAAACAGGCAACAACACCTACAATAACAAAGCGTTAAATTCGGCAGCGAATGAAGTTGGCAATGCTGCAGCCGCCATATCAGCAACGGTATCGGCGTCTGCGTCGGCTACAACGAATTCGGCAGCAACAACTACAACTGTAGCAGCGACGACGAAGAGCCCAACCATAACCACGACCACGAACAGCACCGCGGTTAAAGCGCGTAAAACGGCTGGCAGCCATCGTCATCCGAATGATAAACTGCCGCCATTGCCAATGCAAATGGCCGAGGCGAATAATTATGTAATGGATCCGGCGGTAACGAAACACCATAAGGGTTACAATGCGCAAACATGAAATTGCTTAGTTATCAAGGCGCCACTTTTGCAAACTTGATTTAAATGAAAATGAAGAACGGCAGAATGAAGGCTCAAAAGCACAAAAAAGCTGCAATAGCGCCGTTAGAAGAACAGAAAAGAGAGATACACACAAAGTGAGAGTAAAGCTTGGCATAAAAAAGACTCAATAAGCGAAATTGTAAAGCGAAAATAAAAGGAGAAATTTAGAAGGCGAACAAAAAAAGAGAGAGTTACACAGAAAGTGAGAGTAAAGCTTAGCATAAAAAAGACTCAATAAGCGAAATTGGAAAGCGAAAAAAACGAGAAGTTTAATCACAAACACAACATATTATACAATAAATATGCAAATAATATTTTTCTAAAACTAAAACTACAAGCGGCACTAGGCGAATTCGAAAAAAATGCTAATTTATATACTACATGCAAATAAATTGCATATTTGCCACAACAAAAGCAACAACATCCATTAAATAACAACAACAATGCGCAAACCTAGTTGAAACTGTAAAATTGAAGGAAGAAGAGAGTTACTAGCGACCAAAGCGAAAATGTTAACGGTACATATGTACACATATAAGAGATCGGCATTGCCATTTATTTTTTGTTCGAGTGTTACTTTCTATTCCTAAATGCAAAACACGTCACAATGTATGAGCATGAAAACGCAAATGCGAGTACGCGAGAGAATTTTTAAATTGACTGTCTTTTTTATGCATTTTTTTTGCATTTTTTTTTACTTTTTGTCCTAAAAAATTTTTTTTTTGTTTACAATCTTTCACAGTGTTTAGGTGGCAACGCCGAAAAACTCTTTGATTGCGCTTGCATTACAGCTTCAGTTTTTTTTTTTCGAAAATTAGAATGAGTCCTTGTATGAAGCTTTAAATGCATTCGAATTAGCATTATTTTAGGGCCGCTGCGGTTTTTTTTAATTAACACTGTACTAATATGTAGAGTTTTGTTAGCAGAAGAATGAGCTCTCAAGTAGAGAAGTGCTATGAGCCCATCACTGCTTTATAAAAAAAATATTCCCTCGCACAGCGACTATTCAAAAGCTTTTTCATGAAAAGTCTCCAACAAAACAAAGTCTCCAACATGCTATGGCTATGACTATGACTATACTGCTACTATTCGAAAGCTTTTCCATGAAAAGTCTCCAACAAGACTAAACCATAATCACAACTTTGACAACATCGTGTATGGATAAATCCACTAGGGCTTCGGTTACGACTACGGCTGTGACTGTGGTTATGGCTCAGTATATGCATTATGACTAGGGTTATCTACATATATGTATGAAGCATGGCTATGGCTATGACTATGGCTATTACTATGACTATGGCTATGACTATGACTATGACTATGACTATGACTATGGCTATGACTATGACTATGACTATGACTATGACTAAGACTATTACTATGACTATAACTATGACTATGACTAAGACTATGACTATGACTATGGCTATGACTATGACTAAGACTAAGACAAAGACTATGACTATTACTATGACTATGGCTATGACTAAGACTATGGCTATGACCGTGGCCGCTGTGGTGCTGTGGGTAGAGTGCTCGCCTGCTATGCCAGAGATCTCGGGTTCAAACCGCGGTCCTAGCAAGACACCAAAACAATTTTTCTAATTAGTAAAAATCCAATTATTGGGTTTTTGAAGAGCAGCGGTCACCGCTCGGCAGTGGGCGGCATACCCTCCGAGTGTATTATTGTTAGTGTGACAGTTAAAACTCAATGTGCCAACGCAAGTGTACATACCTACGTACACACACTGTGCCAGAATAAATACTTACATATGTACTATGTATAATAGCAACCAGAAATAAATATGTAACTGTAAAAACAAAAAAAATACAAGTAAATTCTGCAATGCTCCTGCAAAACGCTGACCTCATTCCGTGTAATTTAAACTAAATAAAACAAAATAAATAAATACATAAAACTAAAAATAAACAACATAACCTCAATCTAGTCACACTCAGAAAATCATTAAGAAGTTTTTTTTTTAATAAAAAACATGCATACAAACATAAATCCATAAAACAAAAGACAGTTCTTTAAGTACGCAAATACTCCAGTTTAACTTAAAAAAAAGCATACACACACACACAAAATACCAAATAGCAATTGATGTGGGGTAATCAAGTGTTATATAATAAATACTTACATATTTATATAATATACATATAGATTTTTAATATTTATTTCTCATTTTGTTGTTGGCCCCCCACATAATGGAGACTTGTGTTATACACAAGTGCTTATTTGTGTTTATTTAATTTATCCTTTTTTTTGTAATTTTAATACATATGCTACACTTTTTTTCATGCACCGCAAAGAAAACAAAAACAACATACATAAAGCTAAAGTGACTAAGCCACTTACTGTAACTCAAAAATAGAGATTAAAATATTATTAAATTAAAATAATATAAAAAAAGCAATCATATGAACGGAGTCCGCCCAAACAACTGTGATCGATTAATTTTTTTATTTTAATTTTTTTTTCATTCTTTTTTTTAATATTATTTTTCTTTCTTGTTCCTTTTCGAGGCTTTTAAGTGGCTTTAGGAAAGCCACTAGGGCTGTATAATAAAATAAAATAAAAAATAATAAAAAAATAAAATAAAAAAATTAAAATGTTTCTTTTTTTGGATTATCAGAAAGTTTCAATGAATAACAAAAATACTTAAAAAATATGAGATGCTATATTAAAATACTCAAAAAGATATATATATATTTTTGTAGCTATATTTTTAAAGTATATTTTGTTATTTTTGAAATATTTTTTGTAATTAAAAAAAATTCAATCCTTTTTATTATTTTTTTTTTTTTAATTTTTCAACCTATTTTATTTATTTTTTTTTTGCTTGTTATTATTTTTTTTAAATTGTTTAATAATTAATTTTTTTTGTATCTTTTCATTTATTTTTTGTTTTTTATTTCACTTAAATAGTTAATTTTATTTTTATTTTTTATTTCAAAAGAGAATTAACGACTATGTATTTAAAAACAAAAAAAGACAAGCAACAACATGAACAAAAACGCAAAAATTATACTCGTTTTATACCGTTTAAGTTCATACATTAAGTGCGTGTAGTTTAGGCTTAAGCAAAGTGCATACAACACTAACGAACAAAAAAATAAGTGCAAACCAATCGATAAAAAAAAAATGGTCGATTTACCTCCATCGTACGAAACGTCCATTTTCACATTCCAATGTGGTACGGCGAATTCTAATGAAATTGGAAGTGAAACAAAAACTACAAAAAAAGTCAACTGAAAATGACAAACATTAACCTCTTTTTTTCTAGTTTCCTAGCGCATAGGGTGTAATTTAAGTGAGCAAATACTCAAAAAAAAATTTATAAATAAAATAAAATTAAAAAAAGTTTGATTAAAACTACATATAAATATGTATATGAAAAAAATATTGCATTTAACTGAATTATTGCCTAGACTTGCCCACCGTTGTAGTTTTAGTATTTAGTTGTAGTATAATAGTAAGTACATACATATAAAAGCATACATATGTATAATAAAAACACTTATGAGGAAGCAGAAAAGCAGCATGAAATGCCACAAAATATATGTATGTACTAAAAATGGCTAAAATGTTGCAGTTTTAAAATAATTAATAATAAAAGAAATAAATTATTATGTTAACAAAGTAAAGCACAAATTTTAAAACAAAAATTTAAACAACTATGTTTGTTAACTTTGTATATTATTTTTTGTTTTTGTTTTAATTTTATTTTTTTTCTTTTTTATTTGAAAATTTTTATTTTTATTTTAACATTTACATTTTCATTGTTATCTTTTGATTTTTAGTTTCTAATTTAGATCTCAATTTGATTTTGAGTTCGAATATGAATTTGGAATTTGAATTGGAATATGAATTTGCAGTTTAAATTTAAATTTAATTTTTTTTATTCCTATTTTATTTTATTTTATTTTATTTTATTTTATTTTTTTTTTGTTTTGTTTTTATTTTTATTTTATTTTTTTAATTCATTTAATTTTTTTTATTTAACTTTTTTTAAATTTAATTTAATTTTATTTTTTAATTTAATTAATTTTTTTTTATTTCTATTTTATTTAATTTAATTTTATTTTTTAATTTTATTTAATTTTTTTATTTATATTTTATTTTATTTTATTTTAGTTTTTTTTTATTTAATTAATTTTTTTATTTCTATTTAATTTAATTTAATTTTATTTTTTAATTTTATTTAATTTTTTTATTTATATTTTATTTTAATGAAATTTTTTTTTATTTTATTTTATGATTTTTTTAATTCATTAAATTTAATTTACTTGAAAGAGTGTTGGAGCTTAGCACGAAATTTTTATTTTAATTCAAAAATTTTTTCCACTTACCCCCAACGATTAATTTAATTTTAATTTTTTTTCTTTTATCTAATTTTATTTTATTTTTTAATTTCATTAAATTTTTTTATTTCTATTTTATTTTATTATATTTTAATTTTTTTTATTTTAATATTTTTTTTTGTATTTTATATTATGTATTTTATTTTATTTTATTTTTTTATATTTTTTTTTTTGATTTTTTTAATTTATTAAATTAAATTAAATTTAATTTAACTTTTTTAATTTAATTTTTTTAAATTATTTCTCCAACTTGTTTATAGCAAATTTAAACGAAAATCAAATTTCTTTTATTATTTACTCACGAAAATTTACGTAGGCTTTTCTTGGCTAAAAGTCTATTGCTAAATGCGCCCAAGTGACTAAAAAATGAAAGAAATTAAATTTTCGTAATTATTTTTCTATAAACTGAGCGTAGTTAATAAATAATCATGTAATAAAATATGTATACACAAAAGGGATATGCACAATATGTAGATTAAACTCTTCAAATGATTAACCATTTAATTAGCAAAAAATAAAAAAATTAAATTTCATTGAATAAACGGAACATGAAATTCTGCTTAATGCATATAACTGTTGGTTTAGTAATAAATAAAAATAAAAAATAAATTATATATCAAATTTGTTCAGCTTATTTTATAACAAATAAAGAACTTCAAATACGCATGTAATTGCAATACATACAAACATATACTAAATGAATAAACAACATTCTGCAATTTAACATTTTGGTAAAAAAAAACAAAACCGTTTGTTTATTATTATTTTATATTATTACACATAATTATTATGGTATACCTACGAGCCAATATAAATTACATAAAAAAGTGTTTTTGTATATCATACATACTAACTAAATTAGTTCTTAATTAAACAAGCGAAAAAAAATATTCCCACTGTTTAGCATAAAATTATTATACATACATACATACAGATATATTATGAAATTTAAATAAAATTTGAAAATAAAAAATTTGAAAATTAATGTTATTATTTTTTAGCGGCAAAATTGGCTTAGGCCTCTAAATGCTTCAGTCACCTCCTTCCTAGTTCTGGCCAATCGCACAGGAGATGTTTTACTGTTTCGGGTTCCTCCTCATCCTCACATGATTATGTATGTATATGGCCTGTTAATGGTCCAGTCATTAGTGCTAGCTCTGTCTGGCATTCCAGTTAGGCTGAAATAGTCTAGTATGGTTTCTCAGTACTCAGACCATGCCTCCTGTTATTTGTTTCTTTTAAGTGGTACTCCTTCAGTATGAGCTTGCTGGTAGCGAGCGGCATACCTAAACCCTTCCACGACTGTGAAAGTGGAGCGAATGTGCCCGTCAAGCAAGTTCATCTGCCATCTCGTTTCCCGTTATGTTAAAGTATACAGGTACCCATACAAGGTGAATGGCGCAACTGTTCAGTAGGGATGGGACTATTCGAATAAAAAATCCTTTTATTCGAAAGGTATTCGTAATTCGAATAATATTTATTGGAATAATTTATTCGTATATTCGAATAAATACTATTCGAATAGTACTATTCGAATATCACTATTCGAATACCACTATTAGCGAATAGCTATTGTATGTATGTATGTATCTTTTTGCTTTTGTAAGTCCATACATATGTATGTACATATATATATACGTACTGGCTTGCGCGAAGGCAAGTGGAATTCCCAAATTATGCATGTACATACATACTACTATTCGAATAGTATTATTCGAATAGTGTTATTCGAATAGTATTATTCGAATAGTACTATTCGAATAGCACTATTCGAATTTTTTCCCACGAATATAATTATTCGTTTATTCGAATAAGGAAGAGGAAAATGAAAGGGACGGATATGGCGAAGTAAAGGAAGCGAAAGAGGAAAGAATACGGAAAATAAAATTGATAAAGGGAAAAGAAAGCGCAAATAAAAGGGAAAGGGGAAGAGAAAGAGAACTAGAAAAAAAGAGGAGCCCGCCAAATGGCCTTTTTGAGGTCGCTTTAAGGTTACCATAGTCTAGAAAAATATTCGGCACAAAACTTCACAATGGGGCTCCTCGGACATAATCTTTGTATAAAAAATCTAGAAAACAAAAATATATATATATATAGCATACCATGTGAGTTATATATGTACATGCATACACACGCTAATAAATATGTAGCAATCGATTATCGTAAATAAGTAAGTAAGTAAGTATAATGTGCAATATTATTCACAGACTATAACTGTTACTAGAATAACGTTTCTTTTTGTTTTTTTTTTGCTGGCACTTTGGTGACTTTGTACAAAGAGTATCTATGCACACTGCATGCTCTAAAAAAACGTATATTATATTAAAATACCTATTGCAAATAGATATGTTAAAATAATAATAAACAAGAACATTAATTTCAACACTCGCATATCGACGTTCAGCAGGCTCAAGGAATGTCGTTGCATATGATAACACTTGAAAAGTGATAGCAGTCAATTTGCTGCTACCAGCAAATCCTCGTCATCGTGCTCTGTTCGTTTCCAACGTTTTGTAAGCGTTAAAACAATACCAACAATTAGGAATGTACAGCCAAGCGTTATTAAACCAATTGCTATATATGTACCGTAGCTGCCCAAATTGAGAACGAGCTAAAAAGAGAAATAGAAAAATCAAAACTTGCAAGTTCAAAAATGGAAGAAAAAAATAACATACACATACCTTGGTTCTGCCAGCTAATTTCGTATCCAATACCGCACGTTGAGTGAACCAAAACATGGGCATTAGGAATTTCGGCACACCGCGATAAATGCTAAGAGGAGAGATAAGAAAAAATAAATTAAATCAAATTAAAAGAAAAAGTGACAATTTCATTGCATATACATATAATTATACTGTTATACTGTAATAAAGTTATTCTGTAATGCTTTACTGTTATTCTGTCCCCTGCTTTAGTATTATACTAGCATACTGCTTTACTGTCATACTGTTATACTATCATACTGCTTTACTGCTATACTACTGCTTACTGTTATACTGTTAAACTCTCATATTGCTTTCTTGTTATACTGCTTTACTGTTATACTGTTGACTTTCATACTGCTTTACTGTTATACTGTCATACTCCTTTACTATTATACTGTTATTGTGTTATACCATCATACTGCTTTAAGACTATCATACCTTTTTACTATTATACTATAAAACTGATTTACTGTTACACTTTTACACTATAGTAGGTACTGCTTTAATCTAAAGCAGTACTACTGTTATACTATCAAGCTGCTTTACTGTTATACTATCATACTGCTTTACTGTTATACCATCAAAATGCCTTACTGTTATACAGTTACAGTATCATACAGCTTTATTGTCATACTGTTATACTGATATACTGCTTTATTGTTATACTAGGTATAAAACTACTTTATTGTTATATTTTCATATTGCTCTACTGTTATACTATTATAGCATCATACTGTTATACTGTCATACTGCTTTACTGTTATACTATTATACTGCTTACTGTTATTTTGTTTACTATCACACTGCTTTACTATTATACAGTTACAGTATCAAACAGCTTTATTGTCATACTGTTGAACAGGCATACTGCTTTACTGTTATACTAGATATAAAACTGCTTTACTGTTATACTGTCATAATATCATACTGCTTTATTGTTATACTGCTTTCTGTTATACTGTTAACTATCAAACTGCTTTATTGTTATACTTTCATACTCCTTTACTGTTATACTGTTATACTATCATATTGCTTTAAGACTATCATATTTCTTTACTGTTATACATCATACTTTTTTACTATTTTACTATAAAACTCTTTTACTGTTACACTGCTTTACTGTTATACTTTTACACTATAGTAGGTACTGCTTTACTCTACAGCAGTACTACTGTTATACTATCAAGCGGATTTACTGTTACTAGTATCGCCCGTGCTCGAAATTCGAGCATGCAATTTATTTTTTCAACTTCGTATTGGATTACCAAACTTAGTACTCAAAGTATTATAAAAGTAATTAAAAAGCACCTCAAATAAAATAAATACGAATTAAGTAAAATTGGAATAAAAAGAAAAATATCAAAATAAAAAGAAATAAAATAATAAATAAATCTATATATTAATAGGCTAACATTTTTTCCATACAAACAATTACCAGGCTGTTTTGCACATTTAGCATACTCATATCCACATAAAATTGATATGGATGTGTTCGTATGAGTGAGGAGCAGTGCAAAAGCATATAATTTTCTCTATAAATTATTTAATTTCTTTATAATTAATAAATAAAGTTTTTAGTTTTGTACCATTTTTGATTTACTTCGTTTTTGCTTCGTTGGCAAATGTGCCCACTATCTATATATTAATAGGCTAACATTTTTTCCATACAAACAATTGCCAGGCTGTTTTGCACATTTAGCATACTCATATCCACATAAAATTGATATGGATGTGTTCGTATGAGTCAGGAGCAGTGCATAGGCATATAATTTTTTCTATAAATTATTTAATTTCTTTATAATTAATAAATAAAGTTTTTAGTTTTGTACCATTTTTGATTTACTTCGTTTTTGCTTCGTTGGCAAATGTGCCCACTATCTATATATTAATAGGCTAACATTTTTTCCATACAAACAATTGCCAGGCTGTGTTGCACATTTAGCATACTCATATCCACATAAAATTGATATGGATGTGTTCGTATGAGTGAGGAGCAGTGCATAGGCATATAATTTTTTCTATAAATTATTTAATTTCTTTATAATTAATAAATAAAGTTTTTAGTTTTGTACCATTTTTGATTTACTTCGTTTTTGCTTCGTTGGCAAATGTGCCCACTATCTATATATTAATAGGCTAACATTTTTTCCATACAAACAATTGCCAGGCTGTTTAGCACATTTAACATACTCATATCCACATAAAATTGATATGGATGTGTTCGTATGAGTGAGGAGCAGTGCAAAAGCATATAATTTTCTCTATAAATTATTTAATTTCTTTATAATTAATAAATAAAGTTTTTAGTTTTGTACCATTTTTGATTTACTTCGTTTTTGCTTCGTTGGCAAATGTGCCCACTATCTATATATCAATAGGCTAACATTTTTTCCATACAAACAATTGCCAGGCTGTTTTGCACATTTAGCATACTCATATCCACATAAAATTGATATGGATGTGTTCGTATGAGTGAGGAGCAGTGCATAGGCATATAATTTTTTCTATAAATTATTTAATTTCTTTATAATTAATAAATAAAGTTTTTAGTTTTGTACCATTTTTGATTTACTTCGTTTTTGCTTCGTTGGCAAATGTGCCCACTATCTATATATTAAAAGGCTAACATTTTTTCCATACAAACAATTGCCAGGCTGTGTTGCACATTTAGCATACTCATATCCACATAAAATTGATATGGATGTGTTCGTATGAGTGAGGAGCAGTGCATAGGCATATAATTTTTTCTATAAATTATTTAATTTCTTTATAATTAATAAATAAAGTTTTTAGTTTTGTACCATTTTTGATTTACTTCGTTTTTGCTTCGTTGGCAAATGTGCCCACTATCTATATATTAATAGGCTAACATTTTTTCCATACAAACAATTGCCAGGCTGTTTTGCACATTTAGCATACTCATATCCACATAAAATTGATATGGATGTGTTCGTATGAGTCAGGAGCAGTGCATAGGCATATAATTTTTTCAATAAATTATTTAATTTGTTTCTAATTAATAAATAAAGTTTTTAGTTAAGAGAAATAGATATCGTAAAACTGTTTACAAATATCGTAAACACAGTTGAAGAGTCGCTTTAATTTAAAAGCGCTCTCTCTCTTTCATATAATATATAATAATATAATAATAATACAATGGCGCTATTATAACTCTGACGAGTTTTATGGCCGAGCTTCTCTCCCAATTCGAGGTGTGCTCCTTTTGTTATTTCCTACTAATTGGGTAGACCTACAGTTTTATGCCGGCTCCGAACGGCGAATGCATTTTTGTGAGAAGCTTTTTCATGGCAGAAATACTCTCGAAGGGTATGCCGCCCACTGCCAAGAGGTGACCGCTGTTCTTAAAAAACCCAATAATTGGATTTTTACTAATTAGAAAAAATTTTTGGTGTTTTGCTCGGACTGGGGTTTGAACCCGAGACCTCTGGCATAGCAGGCGAGCACTCTACCCACTGCACCACAGCGGCACATATGCGTTGGCCAAGTTTACGCTCAGATCAAAATCACCGTGGTCAAATCTATATATTAATAGGCTAACATTTTTTCCATACAAACAATTGCCAGGCTGTTTAGCACATTTAACATACTCATATCCATATAAAATTGATATGGATGTGTTCGTATGAGTGAGGAGCAGTGCATAGGCATATAATTTTTTCTATAAATTGTTTAATTTCTTTATAATTAATAAATAAAGTTTTTAGTTAAGAGAAATATATATCGTAAAACTGTTTACAAATATCGTAAACACAGTTGAAGAGTCGCTTTAATTTAAAAGCGCTCTCTCTCTTTCATATGCGTTGGCCAAGTTTACGCTCAGATCAAAATCACCGTGGTCAAATATCTCCTATTGCTTTTCCATTAAAGCGAAAAATGGGAGAGAGAGCGGGAGGCACACTGAGGGCAACTGAGTAATTTTAATTTTGACCATGATTTCGCGTCGGACCGTGATCAAAAGGGTAAATCAGTGTTGCGGTACAGCTGGAATTTGGAAAGTGTTGCTTATCTCTGCGAAAAGGATTAATTTTTGTACCTTTCTTCCTATTTATATTATGTACATAATTGTACCTTTTTCAAGTTTTTCACAAAGTAGTGGAACAAATAAACATTTAAAATTTAGATGCATACATACATACATACGTACATATGCATATACATATACTGAAATTTGCGTCCCCATACTTATTAAAAGTGCAAATGAAATTGAAAATTGGCAACAAAGCCAAATAAACCCCCTGGGAAAATCGTGAAATTGGGAGAGCAAGAAAGAGTTTCGTATCAAGTCATCTTTGCTTCCTATTATGAGTTCTATAAGCACCAGAGCGCAAGAAAGCTAAAAAGCTGTAAGAAGTAGACCTTGCAATGCTCCATACTATAGAGAAAAAGGAGCAACCAATTACAATAAACAATCATGGAAAATTAAATCCATCGAATACTTTGCCGAAGCCATTTTTGGCGCTCAAGTATTTCTTATGGATGCCACGCTTATGTACTTAAGGGCCGGTTTCACCATCTCCGGTTAAGTGCTTAACCGGAGGATTTCTCCCGGTTAAGCAATTTTTTTGACAGCTCGCCATACAATTTACGTCAAATTAACCACCGGTTAAATTAACCGGAGATGGTGAAACCGGCCCTTAGAGTGTGCCAATAAAAAAAAATATAAAATAATATCCGTGTGTGTGCTTTATTCTTAATTTATTTAAATCTTTGTTTTAATTTCACTTTACTCACTGTTAGGCCTTTTAATTTTAACTAGTATCGCCCGTGCTCGAAATTCGAGCATGCAATTTATTTTTTCAACTTCGTATTGGATTACCAAACTTAGTACTCAAAGTATTATAAAAGTAATTAAAAAGCACCTCAAATAAAATAAATACGAATTAAGTAAAATTGGAATAAAAAGAAAAATATCAAAATAAAAAGAAATAAAATAATAAATAAATTAAAATTAAAAGGCCTAACAGTGAGTAAAGTGAAATTAAAACAAAGATTTAAATAAATTAAGAATAAAGCACACACACGGATATTATTTTGTATTTTTTTTTATTGGCACACTCTAAGGGCCGGTTTCACCATCTCCGGTTAATTTAACCGGTGGTTAATTTGACGTAAATTGTATGGCGAGCTGTCAAATAAATTGCTTAACCGGGAGAAATCCTCCGGTTAAGCACTTAACCGGAGATGGTGAAACCGGCCCTTAAGTACATAAGCGTGGCATCCATAAGAAATACTTGAGCGCCAAAAATGGCTTCGGCAAAGTATTCGATGGATTTAATTTTCCATGATTGTTTATTGTAATTGGTTGCTCCTTTTTCTCTATAGAATGGAGCATTGCAAGGTCTACTTCTTACAGCTTTTTAGCTTTCTTGCGCTCTGGTGCTTATAGAACTCATAATAGGAAGCAAAGATGACTTGATACGAAACTCTTTCTTGCTCTCCCAATTTCACGATTTTCCCAGGGGGTTTATTTGGCTTTGTTGCCAATTTTCAATTTCATTTGCACTTTTAATAAGTATGGGGACGCAAATTTCAGTATATGTATATGCATATGTACGTATGTATGTATGTATGCATCTAAATTTTAAATGTTTATTTGTTCCACTACTTTGTGAAAAACTTGAAAAAGGTACAATTATGTACATAATATAAATAGGAAGAAAGGTACAAAAATTAATCCTTTTCGCAGAGATAAGCAACACTTTCCAAATTCCAGCTGTACCGCAACACTGATTTACCCTTTTGATCACGGTCCGACGCGAAATCATGGTCAAAATTAAAATTACTCAGTTGCCCTCAGTGTGCCTCCCGCTCTCTCTCCCATTTTTCGCTTTAATGGAAAAGCAATAGGAGATATTTGACCACGGTGATTTTGATCTGAGCGTAAACTTGGCCAACGCATATGAAAGAGAGAGAGCGCTTTTAAATTAAAGCGACTCTTCAACTGTGTTTACGATATTTGTAAACAGTTTTACGATATATATTTCTCTTAACTAAAAACTTTATTTATTAATTATAAAGAAATTAAACAATTTATAGAAAAAATTATATGCCTATGCACTGCTCCTCACTCATACGAACACATCCATATCAATTTTATATGGATATGAGTATGTTAAATGTGCTAAACAGCCTGGCAATTGTTTGTATGGAAAAAATGTTAGCCTATTAATATATAGATTTGACCACGGTGATTTTGATCTGAGCGTAAACTTGGCCAATGCATATGTGCCGCTGTGGTGCAGTGGGTAGAGTGCTCGCCTGCTATGCCAGAGGTCTCGGGTTCAAACCCCAGTCCGAGCAAAACACCAAAAATTTTTTCTAATTAGTAAAAATCCAATTATTGAGTTTTTTAAGAACAGCGGTCACCTCTTGGCAGTGGGCGGCATACCCTCCGAGAGTATTTCTGCCATGAAAAAGCTTCTCACAAAAATGCATTCGCCGTTCGGAGCCGGCATAAAACTGTAGGTCTACCCAATTAGTAGGAAATAACAAAAGGAGCACACCTCGAATTGGGAGAGAAGCTCGGCCATAAAACTCGTCAGAGTTATAATAGCGCCATTGTATTATTATTATATTATTATATATTATATGGAAGAGAGAGAGCGCTTTTAAATTAAAGCGACTCTTCAACTGTGTTTACGATATTTGTAAACAGTTTTACGATATCTATTTCTCTTAACTAAAAACTTTATTTATTAATTAGAAACAAATTAAATAATTTATTGAAAAAATTATATGCCTATGCACTGCTCCTGACTCATACGAACACATCCATATCAATTTTATGTGGATATGAGTATGCTAAATGTGCAAAACAGCCTGGCAATTGTTTGTATGGAAAAAATGTTAGCCTATTAATATATAGATAGTGGGCACATTTGCCAACGAAGCAAAAACGAAGTAAATCAAAAATGGTACAAAACTAAAAACTTTATTTATTAATTATAAAGAAATTAAATAATTTATAGAAAAAATTATATGCCTATGCACTGCTCCTCACTCATACGAACACATCCATATCAATTTTATGTGGATATGAGTATGCTAAATGTGCAACACAGCCTGGCAATTGTTTGTATGGAAAAAATGTTAGCCTATTAATATATAGATAGTGGGCACATTTGCCAACGAAGCAAAAACGAAGTAAATCAAAAATGGTACAAAACTAAAAACTTTATTTATTAATTATAAAGAAATTAAATAATTTATAGAGAAAATTATATGCTTTTGCACTGCTCCTCACTCATACGAACACATCCATATCAATTTTATGTGGATATGAGTATGCTAAATGTGCAAAACAGCCTGGCAATTGTTTGTATGGAAAAAATGTTAGCCTATTAATATATAGATAGTGGGCACATTTGCCAACGAAGCAAAAACGAAGTAAATCAAAAATGGTACAAAACTAAAAACTTTATTTATTAATTATAAAGAAATTAAATAATTTATAGAGAAAATTATATGCTTTTGCACTGCTCCTCACTCATACGAACACATCCATATCAATTTTATGTGGATATGAGTATGTTAAATGTGCTAAACAGCCTGGCAATTGTTTGTATGGAAAAAATGTTAGCCTATTAATATATAGATAGTGGGCACATTTGCCAACGAAGCAAAAACGAAGTAAATCAAAAATGGTACAAAACTAAAAACTTTATTTATTAATTATAAAGAAATTAAATAATTTATAGAAAAAATTATATGCCTATGCACTGCTCCTCACTCATACGAACACATCCATATCAATTTTATGTGGATATGAGTATGCTAAATGTGCAACACAGCCTGGCAATTGTTTGTATGGAAAAAATGTTAGCCTATTAATATATAGATAGTGGGCACATTTGCCAACGAAGCAAAAACGAAGTAAATCAAAAATGGTACAAAACTAAAAACTTTATTTATTAATTATAAAGAAATTAAATAATTTATAGAGAAAATTATATGCTTTTGCACTGCTCCTCACTCATACGAACACATCCATATCAATTTTATGTGGATATGAGTATGTTAAATGTGCTAAACAGCCTGGCAATTGTTTGTATGGAAAAAATGTTAGCCTATTAATATATAGATAGTGGGCACATTTGCCAACGAAGCAAAAACGAAGTAAATCAAAAATGGTACAAAACTAAAAACTTTATTTATTAATTATAAAGAAATTAAATAATTTATAGAAAAAATTATATGCCTATGCACTGCTCCTCACTCATACGAACACATCCATATCAATTTTATGTGGATATGAGTATGCTAAATGTGCAAAACAGCCTGGCAATTGTTTGTATGGAAAAAATGTTAGCCTATTAATATATAGATACTATCATACTGCTTTACTGTTATACCATCAAAATGCTTTACTGTTATACAGTTACAGTATCAAACAGCTTCATTGTCATACTGTTATACTGGTATACTGCTTTGCTGTTATACCAGATATAAAACTAATTTACTGTTATATTATCATACTGCTTTACTGTTATACTGTTATACTATCACAGAGTTATACTGCCATACTGCTTACTGTTATACTATCAAACTGTCTTACTGTTATACTATCAAACCTTCCTTAACTGTTATACTATTATAGGCAGGGCCGCCGAGAGAAAATCCGGGCCCGGGGTCAAAATAACTAAGGGCCCCCATACTAAATGAACAAATTCTCAAAATCAAAATTTAATGAATATATAGTTACGAACTTTAATTTATCTATACATGGCCGCTGTGGTGCAGTGGGTAGAGTGCTCGCCTGCTATACCAGGCTTCTGTTTTAGCCACTCAAAAAAAAAAAAAAAATGGACGTGTTTTTGTAGCGTCCGGAACGCAGTTTAAGTGGCTAAAACAGAGGCATTAAACTAAATTTCTGTCGCTAACATACTTTAATCATTAGCTGTGGCCTAAATCTTTCCTTTTATCATAAAACGATACAATATTTCGCGATATTTCTGCCTCAAAAGTTCAAAAAATCGTGCGAACATACCGTCCGAAACGCCCAGGATATACCCATATCGCTGTATAAGAATTTGCATCATACCGAATTTTTCTGTTGCAACAGAAAACGAATTCAAATTTATGCTGCAAAGTCGACGCCAAAAACCAACAATTCCTTAAGTGGGGTGCAGACACTTTAAGAGATTTATAAAATTTGTTGAAATTTAAAATGATTGCTATCTACGAAAGGTGATTAAAGGTGTTGTTCGTTTATTTTCTGTAAGCAAAAACTTGGATATCATTTTGAGATTCCCGGGCCCTCTAAAGCCCGGGCCCGGGGCAATTGACCCCCTCAGCCCCCCCCCTCTCGACGGGCCTGATTATAGGCACTACAGTGTAACATTTACACTATTATACTTATTATACTCCTTTATACCGTTAAGCTGTTATACTGTTTTACGCTATTAAACTGTTATATAAGTACTTACTCAAAATCGGCATCGGGTTGCATCATCATATTAATTTGTAAACGCGCTTTCACTTGCAATGGTATACCCGTTCTCGGTTCAACGGCCAAATTGAAACTATGCTTCTCCGCATTCGGCTGCAGACCAGATACAGCATTCACATACGAAGCATCCGCCAAGTAAAAATGCGGAAACGAGGCATAAATTGGCGCATTATTGCGACACTTCTTACAATCCACCACGCCCGTTTTGGGACATTCGCCCGTTTCGCGCTTAGCCTCACAGAAGCACTGCTGATTGGGATAATTTTCACCCGAATCCAAAGTTTCCTTTGTGCCCACCCAATTATTTGCGGTTATGCCGTATTTCTCCACTGTACCTTGTGGCGCTAAATTTAAATAACGGCAAGCATCGGTGGCAAAAATCGTAATTTCTTTTGTTGTGTCCACATGTGGTGGGAATACATCACCAGTGGTGCCGTTAACTGCACCACAAGGAGCCTCATAGTAACCGGTCTCATTGCGCAAATTCCAGTGGGTTAAGCTACCCAATTGCGTAATATCATCGACACCCGTATGTATCGTGAATAGGCCATCGAATTCGGTTGAGCCATTACGATCGACCATCCAACCAAAACGTGTATAAGGCATATGAATTTTGGTGGTATTGAAAAACTTCAAGAAGTCAATTAAACGATCTTTATAGCCATCGAAAATCCATTCGCGTACCGACTTTGTTGTATACAGTTCGCCACCCTCGTAATTTAGCATAAAATTGACGGCTTTTTTAATATATTTATTGCGATGACGCATCTCATCGGCAATGGTCTGTGTGGCGTGGGAAAGAAGAAAAATGTAAGAAGTTGTAAATATGTAAAGAAGAAATATCACATTACAAGCACAAAGTGCATTTTGCATTTCGCATTCCGCGCATTACTCACCGCAGTAATCACATGCGCCGCTGTGACCATATCGCTTAGCGCGCCAACCGAGCGTTCTGCATCAAAATGCCATGTGCGTTGCTGATAATACGATACCGTATTATTTTCATAAAATGTTAAATTCTTTTTTAAATGTTTCTCCAAAAACACATACGGTCCCATTTCGGCAAAATGCGGTCTCACATGCGGATTGCGTATCTCCTGCGGATTTGTCCAATTGAACAAATGGAATTCCAAGTAAATGGGTATGGGCGCTTCCACCCAGCTGTTGTAGGCTTCTGTGCCGGCTTTTAATACTAAATTCTGTAAATGGCAATTAAAAATGATTAATGCATAAACAAATTTGGCAACTTTTTTGTGTTTTTGCTTTACCTTTTGCATTATGCTTTCAGCAATACCATTCCAAAAGATGAGCATCAATATGCCCCAAGCCGTCAATAGGCTGCCCAAACCGAATACCCATGCTTTGCGTTGGCTAACGCTACAAGATTCACAAGACATACTGTCTTTTTTTTTTTTTGTTATTTTGATTAAATGCGAAAATACTGCACAGCTTATTTAAAATAAAAGTGCTGAGCGCACAATTTAAGTATTGTGTTAGTCGCCTTTTGCGTTACGCAAAGCAGTCGCGCAAAAATCGTCGATGAAGCAAATGCAGCGTAGGAGTTGTAACTGCAAGATAAATAAACAATTTCTTAAGTAAAGTATTTTTTTTATAATTTCTTTTTTGTTGTCGTTCCACAATACATTTTTTTTATACTTTGCTTTTTTGACCGTTTTTATTTTTAATTATTATTTATTTATTTATTTATTGATGTCTAAAATAGTTCATATTTACACAGACATTTAAGCGTAATTTAATATAACAAATAAGTATAAATTTATGATCTGAATAGATACATAGTAAAAATATAGCAGAAAACGAAAAATTCAATGAGATATGCGAATACATATATAAAAGTTTCACTAAAATATAAAGGTAAACCGGAAGTTAAGTGCGCGCAAGATATGTGTTCAGTTCAAGAGCAGTCTGTATCGGATCAGTAAAGTCAATATCTAAGAAACCTGAGAAATAGTTAAACTCAGACATAGTTCTATTTAATGGTGCATTTGCGCTGTATACCGTTCTGCTTAAGCCAACTCTGAAAACATTAAAATTACGGAAATTCCGACTGGGAATATAGAAATGTATATTCTCAAGAATTGAGGGACAGTCAACATTCCCTATCACTATGCCCATTAAAAACGAGATAGCCTGAATAACTGCTCTATTACGCAAAGTAGGTAGACTGATTAGTTGACACCGAGAAGAATAAGAGGGCAGGGGTTCATTAAAGTTTAAAGAGCGCAAGGCAAATCGTATGAATACCCTCTGTACTTTTTCCAAACGATTTATATGAATTAAATGATGGGGTCTCCATATAAAAGATGCATAATCTACTTTAGAGCGAACAAATGCTGAATATAAAACCTTTAGTGTGTAAGGATCAGTAAAATTTTTAGAATTTCGTCTCACAAATGCAAGCATAGCAAATGCGTCCGCTATCACTCTATTTAAGTGCGTAATAAAAGTGAGTTTCGAATCAAAATGTACTCCCAAATCCTTTATCTCATTAACCGAGTCCAAGCAGATATTATTTATTGAATAAGTTGACATAATAGGGTTTTTTAACTTTGAAAAGGTTACTTCGTGACACTTTTTGATGTTGATAAAAATACTATTATTTGCACACCAGGCATTAAGCTTATTGATGTCGGATTGTAATTTTGATGTGTCATCATAATTTTTGATTTCCAAATAAATTTTCAGATCATCAGCATAAAGAAGAAATTGAGCGTATTTAAAGCAGGAATTAATATCATTTATAAAAAGAATGAAGAATAATGGGCCCAAAATACTATTTTAAGTTACAAAATATTATTTAAGTTACAAAATTCCTTTCTATAATGACAGTACTTAAGGAAGAAGCAATGACGATTTGTTGACTTGAACCTCTTATGAAACTTATTTCTCAGATTTTTCAGACGCTTTAGGTTTTTCGAGAACCAAGGAAGCTTATACCTTTTGGGCTTTAGAACTGGTACATACGAACATAATAAGTCATATACATGCGCTTTAAATATACTAAAGCAGTATACTTAGTAATTATTACTATTTTTTTTATCACTTGCACATATTGACTGCATACAATTTTCTTTATTTAGTAACTTTGTTCTTGTGGCTTTTGCCATTAAAGAAAACCAATTCCTGTCCCTCCTAGAATTATTTACACTCACTATTTGCCGACAAGATCTATCGCAACGATCGTATGCCCTATACGCGCGTCACTCATTCACTTTCCCAATCGAGCTGCTAATCCAAAATAAGTTTTGTTGTAAACTATGATAATAATCTTTTAAAATTACAGTTAAAGTGCGCCATTACAAAAAACAGAAGTGCTGAAAGTAAAAATTACTGACCTAATGATGTCTGATAAGAATTTTTTTTTATTAAAAAAAAAAAAAAACTCGTTCTGTAATGCTCACATTGTGCAAAGATAAGCAATAATCGCAATCGTAAATGCCACATAGTACCAACGATCTCACAAATCTTAGAGATTATCTATCAATAAACATTACAAGTCAACCATATAGCCGTTTAAACTTCATAACCGCCTAAATGAGAATTTCATAACCGCATAAACGATATTTGTGCCAAAAATTAAAATTGAATTTTGACTTAAAAGGGCATTAGAAGGAAATATAGAGCTTTCCGAGCTTTCCGAGCTTTCCAAAGACCAAATTTATGTCATGGATCGATAGAGCTGGGCGCCAGCAGTTAAAGTCTGGAAAATTTCAATTTTAGCGGTTATAAAAGTTTCACTTAGGTTAGTTTGGGTTTGTTGCTGTCAAAATGACACACTTAGGCCAAATGTGCTACCACGCGAAAACAAGAAAACAGATTACGCCATCTTTTTGAACCAGTTTGAAAACCTGTTGAAGTTCACCAGGTCCTTTACATCGACATCCGCGACATAAGATAGATAGATATTATTTCGCAGGTTGATAGGCACTCAGCTCATTATAATACCTCCTCTAGACCAATCTCGCACACAAAATTGAGCATAGTGTTTGACCTTAGGTTTGGTATTTGGCTGCTCTCAAGCTTATATTGCCCAAGTGACCGCTGTCTCCTTCTAGATTTGGACGTGCATTCGAGGAGAATGTGCTCAGCGGTCTTGTCTTCCATATCACACATAATCGGCACAAGCTACTTGAGTAAATACCAAGTCTGTGCATATGGCTTTTGAACCTGCAGTGACCAGTTAAAAGTTCGGTCAGAAATTTGCTTTTGCGGAGGTTCATAATCGCTTTGAAGCATTTCTTATTGTACCTCCAGCAGATTTTTGCCAGTGCTGATCTCCACTTGTTTTTTCCTTAATCCTGAGCTCTTCCCGTAACGTAAGTGGTCCTATACGTAGGAAAGGCTCGGGTCCTATTGGTTTTGCTGCCGCTGCCTCTCTGGCAGTATTTGATCGTCTCCTATTACTCAATATCCTTGCAGCTTCTGCAGCGTCCAAGTTATACTTGCGCGGTTATGACATTTAAACGACGATGTGCAATCAGTTATACCGTTATAATTTTATACAGCTATAATGTTGGTTTCTTATACCACAAACATTTTCAAGTGTAGACATTTTTAAATGATTTAGCTTTAAATAAAACTTTATTTTTATTTTTGTTGTGATACTTTCTTTATTTTAATAACTTATGGACTTTAACTGTTTTTGTTCTATTCTTTTTTGTTTTTTTTTCTGACTAACTTACAATTATTCATTTATTTATATCGGTTTAGTGCGATGAATAAATTTTTTTGCTTTGTTCATAGGAGACATTACGTTTTAAACTGCTTATTTACAAATGCAACAAACGTATAAATAGAAGTTTGAGTATAAGTCACAAGCATAGTTTATATCTACAAGTTGCGAAACTCTCAGCTGATCGTTTGGCATGTTGTGCCTGTCACCATGCAGTGCTGTGCAAAAGTTACAAAAAAAAAATTGAAATGAATTTTGAAATCTTTAAATCTTTAAAATTATTGTGTGAATTGAATTTGTAATGCTATATTTGTTGCGATAATAACAAATATTTAACATATTTTTGAGTTTTAATTGATTTTATAAGGATTTTTGGCTATTTTCTTGTGAAGATTTTGCTACGTTTGAATACAACACCGTGGTCGATTCTTCTTCACATTTGGTTTATTTAGTTTCCCATTCTCCCATTGACACATAATGTGCCTGTCACTTTTTGCAACAACAATTCCCAGGGATGAAGTTTGTTTTGATGGGAATACAGTGAGTCACAGTGAAAGTGAGCTATAATTTATTCAGAAATTTTTATTATTAAACATCTTTGTTAACCATTACTTGACATTCCTAATTTCTTTGCAACGGAAAACTTTCAACAACATGCCAGAAATGATGAAAAACAAAAACATACACATACATACATATATACGCAACACAATCAAAGTAATTTTTCTAGCAACTCTAATTTAAATACTTAAAGTTTCTCTCAAGAATTATTATTTTTCTCTTATATATTTTTACAGTTCACATTTTACATTATGTGTTAATTATGTATATACAAAATCTATATAAAAAGGGATTCAGGCAAATATTTTCCGACAACATACGCTAGAGCGCGTAAAAATCGTGTTTTGTTAGATGAATAAAACACATTGCATGCTAATAAAAATTTTATTATATTTAACCCTCCGTCGGGCGCAACCGATCTGTGAGGCACAGCCCTCACATTTTTTTGTCTCATTGCTACGTTTTTTACCGTTAACTATGCTGACATTCAGTAGCTGAATCTTTTCACGTGCTTTATACAGCCATACAACTAATTTTTTGTTTGACTTTCAAAACGAGAAGTTATGCCGAGTTTGATCAGAAAAACTCATTGCGCCTTTTAGGAAGTAAAAAATACTGTATTTATAAAATAACAATAAATAATGAAATAAATGGATTTCTATGACAATGTTTACTTATAGGTTTTATTCACATCCTTAAGCACCATATCATAATTTCCCAGATATCTAAACAATATTATATAATGTTTATTATGTGTTTTTAAAAGTGTGCCAGTTAGGCACATTGCGCTCTAACTCGTTACAATTTTTTTTTTTTTCAAAATTAATACATTAAAAAAATAATAATAAATAATTAAATAAAAGGATTTTTTCGAACATTTTTAACTTATATGTCTTATGCACATCTTTAACGATGATATCATAATTTCCTAAATATACCAAAAATGTAATAGTATGTTTATTAAGAGTTTTAAAAGTGTGCCTGTCAGGCACATTGCGCCCGAAGTTGAGAGCCTCTATATTGCGCCTGACGGAAGGTTAATTCATTAGGGATAGAGTAATTGAACTATTAAAACAAGGCAACAGAGTATTAAAACCGTTTTAGGGCATATTCCTCTTAGTGGCTAACTTTTACTGTGAGCCCGTTTCATGAACTTTTCCGGTTTTAACTATTATTTGTATAACTAAAAAATAATTTTCATCAAATATTTTTTGAAATACTAAATTGTGGTTTATTCTAAAATATACGTAAGTACATAATTTTGTTTTTCAATCGGTTTGTGTATAATTTTTTATTTTCATAAACCTTCGGACAACATAACGTGGCTCATTTTCACCGCGACTCACTGTATGTGTTAAAAATATTGATACACATTTATTTATTCAAAACAAAAATGAAATATCCATGATGCTAATCGTTGCTACCCAATAAACATTTATGTGGGAAATGCATTTGAATTCATTTGATATCAAATCCATTTTCCAATTTCCAACAATAATTTTTTCCTTGAAATCAATTGCAGAAACAACCCATTCTCCGGCAAAAGGGTGCTTTTTTGATATGAAAAAGTTTCTGTTTCTCCACTTGAAAAAAAATATTGGAATTCGACTTGAATTCTATCGATATTCTCCAACCAAAATCAAACGTCAGAATAAAGCTTTTGAGCAACGAATGCTCATCCGATGGAAATAAAGGAACAAAAATGTAACAATTATGATTGTCTGTTTAACTTATTTGCTCACTTTTTTGTTATGCATTTAAAAATAGTAACAACATTTTATACACAAAAATTAGTTGAATTATACCTACATTCCTTTTTTAATTTTATTCTTAACTCATTTTTAGTTTACTTATTTCTAATATGATTGAATTTAATTCATACTAATTATACTCTCAATTCAGTTTGGAAAAGTGTTGTACCTCAAGTGTAAAAACATGTTGAGAATTGAGACTTTTCTCCAATATTGGATACGTGCT
This sequence comes from Urophora cardui, assembly GCA_960531455.1. Taxonomy (NCBI): domain Eukaryota; kingdom Metazoa; phylum Arthropoda; class Insecta; order Diptera; family Tephritidae; genus Urophora; species Urophora cardui. The sequence goes on along the minus strand of OY482674.1, from coordinate 32,416,685 downwards.
AATTGAGAAATATCCAAATGTAGGAGAATGTAGAGTTTCCAAAGCAACCAAAGCGTTCAAAGACATCCAGGCATTAATCAAAAAGTATGAATTGGCACAGCGTTTTATCAGCAAACACAATCTCTAACGGTAGAGAGTGTAATTCTCAAACTTATCTCTAATCCAAAGCGAAGGTAGAAAACTACACTAGAAATAAATTGGAGGCTGAATAGAAAAAGAAGTATTTGCGAATTCTCATTAGAAAACTACATTGGATTTCAATTCGGAAATTATAATTTTCTAAATTTCAAAATTATGTCCCATTTTGTTTGAAATCGCTATGATTCTCGAGTTATCCCCTAACGTTAGAGATTTTAGAAAAGGGCTAGTTCTTGAGTCATTCTCAAACCTATATCTAACCTAAATGTTTGTTGGGTTTCGTCATGCAAAATGGCCGTTTGAATTCAAATTTTTTTCTTTCGTTTTGAACATTTTCGTATAAGCTGGGTTGCACTTTCTCGTACTGCTCTATTACTACATTTACCTAGAAATATAGAAAAGGGAATATACGGATACCAATGCCTTTACTTCTTCGTTTGCGTATATGCAAATTTTAATTCATGTAAGATTAACACGATCGATCTGTACACATAGAACAGCAACAATTTTTTTCAAATTACACGATTTTTGAAACATGAGTTTAGCTTTTTAAACGTCATTTGACATTTTGGTAAATTCAACCAAATTGTAGTGTTGATGCAACATTGGGCATTTTTAAAATATACGGTATCATTCAAATATAAAATTTTATTCCTAAATGTCATTCGGAATTTGGTTAATTAAACATGATGATAGTGTCAATATAAACTAAAAAATGTTAAAAAAAAGAACGTCAAAACTATTTTGAAACATACAAAATTTTTTGTTTTTGAACATTTGGAGTTCTGTTGTTCGTGCAAAACGCAATAATTTTTTTTAAAATAAAAAGAAAATCTGGTGCCGTGGGAAGAGTTTAGCGTCATTAGAAATGCGTGATAATGGCATTTCCATTTATATTTTCAGTTTTCAGGTGAGTTAAAGGTGAAACGCATTTTTATTTCTAAAAGTTTTTAATGTAAAATATTTTCGTCTTCCTCCTCATAGTTTGTAATTTTACCAGGAGGAGGTCCTCCCATATCTCGCAATACCGAAGCAACTTTTTTTTTTAATGTACATATACCTATTGTATTTTTGTAAATTGTAAAATCAATCCAGGTAATTTAACTAGCTTAAACTGCAAATTTATCTAGTTAAAAATGTAAAATAAACAGGAAAACTCAATACTATCTTAATGTTAGTTCTACACATTTATCCGTTATTTGGGCAGATATGCGGAAAAAAATTAATATATATCGCACACCATATCAATTACATGGCAAAAGGCGACGTATAATGGCTATTTTTCAGTCAAAAGTAGAGCTCTAGATACCCGCGTATCGAGCATTTCGATCTGATCGTTTTTGTTTGAAGCCCGTTTGTTGTTCAAATACCCATACAAACATTCGAGCTTACAAACAAAAAAATATGTATCGTTAAAACAAAAATAAAAAAATACATACATATAAAGAAAAAATAATAATAATAAACAAAAGAAAAAAACACTTCAAAAGAGACCCCGAATGAAAAGTTTTATTGTTGGCAATCGCTAGAGATATCGCACACTAAATCAAAAAGCGTTACAACTCCAAATTTTTCGAAATCGGGTTTCTTTCATAAATCGGTACACAGAAAATATATCTAGCGACTGACAAAAAATCTTTTCCATTAGAGCCTTTTGTAACTGAAAAATAACTATTATACGTGGCCTTTTCCCATATCATTGCCTATAAAAAAGAAAATGTTTTTTGGCTCTCCTGAAAATTTTTGAATTTTGAGTTGTAACGCTTTTTGATTTAGTGTGCGATATGTTCTGTGTACCAGTTTATGATGAAAAGTCAATTTAAAAAAATTTTAGTTGTGTCTCTTTATGATTTAAGGTACGATATATTTTTATTAAAATCGTTTTCGTAGTGAAGAAAAAAATTCAGTAAAAACGGAGTAAATCCTAACTAATTTGCTCCCATTTTGGTAGTAACAGCAATTCTACGAAATTGCACAGCATTGATTCCTTCATTCTCTCCATTTTCGCACAAACACATACGCATTTTTAAAATTGATCAAGAAGAAGACCATTTGAGTTACCAAACTATTTAGTATAAACAATGGTCACAAGCCCTATATTGTAAATGCAAATACATATATGTAGATATGTATGTATATGCACATACTTTGAACTCAAGTTAGATAAAGCACTTTCCTTCTCAGATTAATAATGCAAAATATGTATGTATGTATATGTAGTATATGATGTAATATACATACTATATATGCTTGTATATATGGGTCAATATATGGTTCTTTAATCAGAAAAAACTTGTCCAATTGGTAAATGCAAGCAAAATAAAATCAAAAAATGTCTATATATCGCTAGATTACAGTAGAAATTGTGTAAGTCCTTTTTTCCAAACTTTGTAGGAGAGACAAAAAAACAAAAAATAAAAAAAACAAAAAATAAAAAAAATTCAAAATGAAAAAAAATTTTCTGTTCATGTATGTACATAAATATTTTGAACTAACACAATTTTCTTCGCTTGTTGGACTTACACAATTTGCGTATCACTGAATAACAAGGAGTAGAAATATGACAAGTATCACAGACTTGTTTAGCGTCGTTCGCATTTGATTTTTCTAGCGTTTTACATAAAAACACACTTTTTCATAAAAGTGGACTTATACAGTTTGCACTCTAAGCTAGCGATTTACCCAAGTAAATACAATTGTAGGTATGTATTTATGTATGCCTTAAAGGTAGCATTAAATCGATTTGTTTTCGTTTGTTGTTTAATGTGCTTTTGTTTAGTAATATCAAGGTCGCACAGGTCACATTCAAGCTAAAGCATAGAACGGCTGGTGTTGACTTTTTGCAAAAATTAATCCGTTTTTGGAAGCCTATAAACTGATGAAAGGTTCTTCCATACTCTCACCTAGTGTCCACTGGACTCTAGACACATACATACATACTTATGTACATATGTACATATGTATTTAAATATTCCACTAAAAATAAATCTTTCATTCTAAGTTATTAAAAAGTGAAACTTGCGTACTTTGACTTTCTCTTCAAGAAAAAACAACACTTCAAAAGAGTTAATTTCCAGGGTCCGAATTTATAACCGATAGATATTATTATATCGTTTGCGTATGCCGGTCACTACCTCCAAAATATCTAGAGTCTAATGCAGTCAGAAAAACGTCAACGTTTGTATATGCATATAGTATGTATGTATGTATGTATATTCATATTTTGCGTCGCATTTTTCGACTCTAGCCGCTTTTTTTTATGTATTTTACTCAAAAATATTTTATTTTCCCAGCAAACATTCGCAGTCATAAGAGAGTCAGAAAGGAATTTTAAACAGAAGCGGACTAGTACCCGAGCGTACCGGATTTATCCAGCGAAGGACTGTCATTTCCCCTACACTCCCCAAAACCTTCGGAGTGTCTTGGTGGCTACAACAGCAACACTCATTATGATCTCATTTTGGAGACCGAAATGTATGTATGTATTTCTGTTTTTAAGGTGGTCGCCCGGTATGAGCCTAATTTCATACATCATCTGAGCCTGAATATAAAAGTCATAAAAACTCCTATAGTACTCATATGTATGGCCCTTTTTCCAGCTTTTATGACTAGCAAAACCAAAAAAAATTATATTTTTTTTTTTGCATTTTCCTTCCCCTCACCCAGTATATTCACGTTTTGTGTCGCATTGCTCTAATCTTTCTTTTATGCATTTTACTCAAAAATATATTAGTTTTGCTTAATAATTGCATACATACGTACATATGTATATGTACCAAACCTGTTAAATAATGATTATTAATCGTAATGATTACCGGCTTGATTGATTATTTTTTCAACTGTCCATTTAATGATTGATTACCCATTGTTTTCAAATTTTAATGATTATTTTGCAATTACCATTAAAAAAAATTATAAAAAATCAAAAAAAAGAAAAATAATCATAAAAAATCAAAAATAATCAAAAATAATCAAAAAAAATTATTTTGATTGTTTTTGATTATTTTTGATTATTTATGATTTTTTTTTTTTTGATTTTTTTTGGTTTTTTATGATTTTTTTTTGATTTTTTTTATTTTTTTTAATTTTTATCAATATGGTTTAAAGAAATATGCACATTTGTACGTATGCAGGTATGTATATAGCCTTTTAAGGCAGACTCTCGACGGTAGCTTGATGGTAGTACCGGGGGGTTCGATACGATGAGCGTAGGTGGTGTAGTGCGGTTAAAGTCCCACACTAACAGGATAAAGGCTCTATATGCTTCCTCCTCGTATATTTGTGCAGAGAGGCATACACATTTATACATATCTTACAAGCTTGGAATTATTGTTAATTTGTCATTGACCGTACATGGTACGATGCACGTTTATATCTAATTATTTATCTTTATGAAAAATTGTTTAAAGTGGCCAAATCAAACATTTTAGTGTAACATTCGCTGTTGTACTAACTCATAAATTGGGCTTTAATACAGAATTTCTTGTAGTTAGGTATACAATGAAAAGCAACTAATATTGCGCTGTCTTCGACTGTAGCGAGACTTTATGACATTAATGAATGAGGAAAAGAAGCGATACATAGTCTCATTTTCATTAATTTATACAGTGAATTATGTGTGTTATTTATGGAGATGTTATAGTCCAAAATGTCTATATCTGAACAATCCGTTGTATGGGACCTATATGTTATAGTGGTCCAATTTCTCTTAAGAAGTCACCCAAGTACCAAATTTCAAGTAGATATCTCAAAAAAATTAGGGATTAGTTTGCGTTTATACAAACGACTCAGTGAGTTTGTCTGTATATTTTATTGCCAAATTTGAAATAATTCTGGTCCAGGGTTATTTTCAGCGTATTTACGATCTCTGTTGCAATGTCTTTGTTCGTTTTCTCTGTCAGTATTTTAGTTAGAGCTTTTAGTATTTCTGTCTTTGTTATCGAGGGGTATAGATCCTTCACGTAAAGTGATACCTGTTTTGAGTCCTTGGGTACGTTCAGAATTCTCAGTTTGTTGACTAGTTCCGTTGTGTTTGATTGCTAGTAGCATATTTAGATGTTTTGAAAGTCTATATCCTGGTGCCGATTTATGGTTTACTATTGGTCGCATAGGTGTTCCTGTTTTGTGGATTTTAGGTAGTGCGATCAGTGATGGGGCAGATGGATTCATTGCTGTGAGAGTGTAGGCTACTTTGCTGTCTCTTTTATTTTTCGCTTGTTTTATTGCACGCTTTATTGCCATTTGGTATTCTTCCGTTGGGTCTTTTCTCATCACTCCGCAGCCCATTTCTTTGATTAGTTGACCTGTTTTTGCGGTGTATTCCTCTTCCTCCATTAGCACGGTTGTATTTCCTTTGTCTGTTTCACACTTCATCAATTTTTTCAAAAAAGGAAAAATTCTTAATTTCATATAAGTTGTATTTATTGTTCATCATACGCCATACCCCAGCCCTAGTTATTGCCCTATTGTATTCTTTTAAAAGGCAGAAATATTACGTACTTACGTTCCGACATTGTTTCTCAAATAGGATTATTTGGGAATTTGTATTCGTCTTCGCATGCCTACTACATAATAAAGCAGTAGACGATTTGCTATGTTGCAAATAGATTTACGTAAAGATAATCTCTGTCATAATCAGAATTCTTTATTCGCTCTTCCCTGTCCTTATACTGAACCTAGAAATGAATCTTCCCCAGGTGTAGGAAGGGTTTGTATCCGTATCTAGTACGAAAAACTTCGAACGAGCCACGGTCTATACAAATTTTGTACTTCTAAATTTGTCGACATTTTAATTAGTGCAGTTGTCGCTGTAGAATACACAATGACTTGGATACACCTGTCCCCATATTTACTGCAGGGTTACGTACTTTAATATGCGTTCACATACATTTGTACAAACAAACTTTATGCCTCTCTGACCAAACATACATGCCTACCTGAATATTTATGTGCATGCGTATCCAAATTTCTTTACAACAATATTGAAAAAAATCAAACAAAATAAAAAAAAATCAAAAAAAAAATCATAAAAAATCAAAAAAAATCAAGAATAATCATAAAAAATCAAAAATAATCAAAAACAATCAAAAAAAATTATTTTGATTATTTTTGATTTTTTATGATTATTTTTGATTTTTTTTTGATTTTTTTTTGATTTTTTTAATGGTAATCTTTAAAATTACTTTTTTTCAGCAAAAGAATTAAAATAATGATTACCAATTAAAAAACAAAACAATTTAATTGATTACTAATCCTAATCGGAATTTAACAGGTCTGATATGTACATATCCAGCAAACATTCACGGAACTCTCATAATTTTGGAGTCCGATATGAGTCCGAAATATGTTTGGAACATGAGCTTAAAGGCGGATTTATACTTAGTTTTAGTTCTGAACTAAAGTTGAAGCTCGGTTAATTAATAAAAAGGACTTTTTCTCACACTCCGAAAACGCAACAACAAGCACATGGAAGAAAATTTCTGACCTAAAACAATTAATCCGACTTAAGAGATACATCATTTCGAACGCCTATATAAGCTCATAAGTAGCATAAACGCTCCGATTAGGACTCATTTCGGGCTATTTTATGAGTCCAAATGTTTGCTGGGTATATATGGACGTTTATTTGACTTTTGAAAATGCCTGGCTTTGTTATTTTTCATAGATGGGCATTTTCTATGTAGTATCAGTAATAAGTAATAAGATGTTCTTTACTTTTTTTACTAAGTTAAGATATAATTTAACGTGCTCGGCAAGCGCGTATCGATTAAAAATTAATTGATATTCAAATTTTTAAGTGAGCAGTAAATTGTACTGCAGTAACTATAGGTATATCTAATGCAGTATGCCCATGTTATTTTTTAATTCTGTTTGCAATTCTAATTTCGCGATAACGGCCGCCATTCTTGATATTTCGGTTATATTGTTCTATGTATTGCGTTGTTGCTTTATTCCTTTACTAATTAAATTGAAATACATACATACGAACAATGAATGCAATGAGTATGAATTTTTATATGTATACATATATGTAGCTGTGGATATACATATGTACATATACATAAATATATGCATGCTAAGATGTGGAGCGTTATGTGTTACTAGAAAGAACTCAGAACTACGTTATCGCCTCTTTTAGTAAAACTGGCTGCAAGTTCATAAGTCGTGCCAATGTTCATAGTTTCTAAAATACTGCATATTTTTAAATGAATTTCACATGAGGTATAGTGGGAGTGTCTATTAAGAAATAAGGACCGTTCGGCGGCAGCAAATTGCTGCAAATTGCAGAAAAAACTGCAAAATCGCGTTTTTTGAGGCAAAAACTCAGTCAAAATTTGCAGAAGAGAGCGCAATTTTGACAGTTCATTGACGGAGAAAGCTGCAAAGTTTTACTGACGAAATTTGTCGTTGCAAAGTTCAGTAGACTGAAAAAACATATGATTTGCGATCATATGGTTGCAATTTAAAAAAAAGTCGAAAGTGATTTCAAGTCAAAAAACTAAGAAAATCGGGAATATATGTGATTCAATAGAAAATGAAGTGAGAAAATTATATTATTTTAATTTATAAAGTTTATTTAAATGTTTTAATTTGTTAATAAGGTACCAGCTAAAAGGAAACCTGTTAATGACATCGCAGTGGGATCATCGTCTGCACTCTCGGGATTCTGCGTTGTTGAATCGCAAATAGGAGATACATATACTACTTAAATGGAAAAATTGTCCATTAATGATGCACGCCCCGAAAAAAATGACTTTCACAGATGTCAGAACAGAAATAAAAACTTGCTGGAGACTTATAGTTTATGAGATATTTGTTGGTAAAGTTGTAAAATCCACCAAAAAAACACCAAAACTGCGCACTATTACCGAGGAAAAACCTTTTTGCGTTGGCGGCATTTGGCCGTGCTTTAAAAATATAAACCTCAGCCGGCAGAAATCCCTTTCTGGAGTTATATATGTATATGTATACAGTGATCCACAGTGCTTTTGTGTAGAACATCTTTTTGCGTGGCGGCCTTGGGTCGCGCTTTAAAAAAATAACAATCAGCCGGCAGAGTTATCTTTCTGGGGTAATATCTATGAACCCATCCAACTTTAACTACACATATCTCGTAAACTATAAGCCTCCGGCAACTTTTGATTTTGAGATCTGTAGGAGTCCCTCTACCCCTCTGAGGAAGTGATTTTTCTCGGGGTGTGGTTTCTTAATGGAAAGCCGGTCCACTTAAATAAATAGTTTTGAGTAATAAAAGACAATTTATACTTCTACGAGATTGAAAATGAAACTTTGGTTAGACTTAGAAATAAAAACAAGGAACTCCTGGAATTTGCTTTGGTTTTATGTGAAAATAATTCAAGAAATTCCATAAAGCAATACGTCGAGCCAACAGTTCCGGCTTATACGGAAAGATAGTTCCGAACTAATTTTCGTATTTCAAAAAGACTTTTCAAAGAATTAAGTGACAAAATCATCCGAAGCGAGCCCTATTGTAATCTCGACCCTTTCAAAAGACTGCCCGAAAAAACTTATTTATTATTATTTTTATGGTTCGCTGGTCACGAAGCATGCAGCTTCCGGGATATGTCCGACCGTTTTAACTTGTCATATGTTGTTGTACATATGTAAAATTATACACACATATGTATGTATATGCATACCACCATTGCTTACTGTTTTGAAATTTTTGGGAATGTCCCCGGAGAACAATGCACATCTAGTTTCTCCTTCGATTGCATTTCGACAAATTTTTATTTTGTTATGCACTTGTGAGTGAAGACAAACAGCTGATTTTCTGCAAATTTTGACAAATTTCTGTTCGTTGAAATGCCAGTAAATTTGCATAAGTTTCTCTCTTCGGGAGAGCAAAACATATTTTTCCCTGCTTGCAAATTGCTGCAAATTGCAGCCGCCGAACGGACCTATTTATTTACTATTTTTTATGAAATTGTTAATAGTAATAGCCACGGTTATGACACACGACCGGACTTGGATGGCGTAGCCCAGGGTTATTTTTTATAAGCGCGGCCGAAGGCCGCCAACGCAGAAAAGTGTTCTGCGCAAAAGCACTGTGGATCCATCTTAGATTCTACTCCAGAAAGAGAATTCTGCCGGCTGAGGGTTATTTTTTTGAAGCGCGGCCGAAGGCCGTCACCGCATAAGGGTATTATACGCATAACTTTTATAAAACATCTCTTTGTCCATTTTAGACATTTTTTGATTGCTGTTTTTTTTTTTGGAAATTTTGTTGTTGTGTGGAAGCACTAGACCAACAGACCAATCGATTTGCACGCAAAAAAAGTTTTTCAGTGTGACAATTTACGCAACTTTAAACATTAATATTTCCAAAACTATTTGTTTCCTAGCCGTTTGGACTTCAGATATAGAATCGGGGGGCGGTGCCACGCCCCCTTAAAAAAACAGTTTTCCTGGAATCGTGGCCCGACTTATGAAGTTCCAACCGTAAAACTACCCAAACAATAAAGCCATGATCTAAGCGGTTTAGTGTGCATTTAAATCTTTTAACTCTGCCCTTTTGTAGTTTTAAGTGAGTTGTTGTTAGTCATGTTTAGTTATTTAAAGTATTTGTCAGCATTTGCAAAGTTCAACATCATGATTCAACAATAAAGGTTTTCGCATGACTACATACCTTCATACATAGTGGGGCCAGAAGTGTCATGCAAAGAGGAATGTAGAAGAATTTGACAGATTTGGCCCCTATGGAAATGCTAGCGTGCGTGTGTGTGTGGAATATGTCAACAAAAAAAATGCTTGTGTTCGTGTGTTTATGAAGATTGAAGAAGAAGTCAGCTGATCTTATGCATTCTCCTTTATAAGCTTCGTTCGTTTACGGATATTTTTTGATGTTTTTCGAAAACTTTTAAAAACAAACACTTTTTCGCCGAATCTCCAACAGAAGAGAACCAACTGAGAGAGAAAACTGACATTTCATTTTGTGAGAAGCTGTTGAATTCTGTTGGACAAATTTTTGCCAACAGCAATATTCCAACAGGAAAACAGCTGATCAAACAGCAGCTGACTGGAATTTTTGCAAGTAACAAGATTTGCAAAATATACAAATCAATTATAAAATTGGAAAAATACACTAAATTGGCAACAAATATGGATAAATTAAATATGCAAAATAAGTTACATACTTTTTGCGAAGTATTTATATGCATATTATGTACCTTAGTAAATTGTAATCTCCTCTGCCGGAATATATATTAACGGGGACGCTGTGGTGCCGTGGGGAGTGTTGTGGCCACTGTGGTGTGGCGGACAGTGGTTAGTCTGCCATACCAGAGGCCGTGAGTTGGATCCCCAGCCTGGATAGAGGGAAAATTTGTATATAATGAACCGCGATCCGATAACAATTAATTTTCCAGGGGTAGGGGTGGTCTCACAGATCACAAAAAACAAAGTACTACCCGCCGGATGCTTATAGTTCCTTGTTAAATTAATGTATGTATGTGTAGAACATCTTTCTGCGTTGGCGGCCTTCGGCCGCGCTTCAATAAAATTACCCTCAGCCGGCAGAATTCTGGATTAATATCCATGGAGCAATCCACAGTTGTTTTGTATAGAACACCTTTTGCCTTCAGCCGCACTTTACAAAAATAACCCTCAGCCGGGAGAATTCTATTTCTGTAGAACTTTAATATTATAATTTAATAATAGTTGAAAGTGTTAAGATAAGATGAATTATCATCCACAGAATATTTCCTGAACGTTTCAGTGAAATATTACCAGTAGTTTGTAAATAAATGAAATTGGTTCATTATATACAAGCTGAGCCTGGATAGACAACAAATTATAACTAAAACCCAATTATCCGGATTTTTTAAATAGCAGCCACTATAGGCAGTGGGTGGCACACCCTCCGAGAGTAGTTCTGCAGTGGCTCGGCTTCAGTATAATGCGCCCGCCGTATTTATTTTCAAACCACTAGAACTTTCTGGAAATGTTCTATGGATGTTAATTTTGCTAATTATAACACCGCTACGCAGATATAATTCGAGAGAGGAAATTTTGCTGGCTGGGGCTATTTTTTTAAAGCGCGGCCAAATGCCGCCAACGCAAAGTTTGTTCTACTCAAAAGTACTGTGGATCGGTCCATAGAGGGTTATTTTTTTAAAGCATGGCCAGGGCCGGGTGCATTAAATTGAAATCTGTTCTGCGGAGCAGCAGACGCGAGGACATACTGCGGTTGAAAACACTATGGACATGGGTACAAAGAAAAGCAATTGTTAGTGTGATTATTATTACAATGAAATCCTATTTATCAGATAGTAACAGCGAACCCCAGCGGGGTAGGGGGTCTAGAATATACCCGTTGTAAGGAATGCCTGTCGTAAGACGCGACTAAAATCCACCGGCCTAGAAGGTTGATTATGGCCAAAAAAATCGTTCGCACGACAGTCGGGCTAGTGTCAGAAGGGACTAGTACCCGAGCGTACCGGATTTATCCGGCAAAAGACTGTCACATCCCCTACACTCCCCAAAACCTTCAACAACCTTCAACAACATGAAGTTAATTGTATTGCAGATACATACATATGTACATACATATATCCCCACTGTTTTCAGGCACAATTGTAACTACATTAGCATTTATATAGAACAAACAGTGCCGATTTATTGTAAAAGAGAGTTCCAGATGTATTTCCGAATTTCAAAAAACCTTTTTGCGATCCTATGCGAACGATTTTTAGATTGAGGAGGTTATCGCGAGGTGACAAAAGACTATCTGACCAAAAAGAAAGCCAAAACGAATCAAAAGAAATTAAATAAGAAAAAAAATATGTTTTATTTTATTCTTTTTATGTTATATGTACATATATACATAACTAACAGCAATAATTTCCACTAATTTTATTATCATTTTAATTTTAATCCTTTTTATCCTTTGAATTTGGGGCTTGTGAATGTAAATAAAAATCAGCTGTTTGCCAAAGCTGTTGAACTCTGCAAATTTTGTGTTCGTTTACCTCTTACGATATTTTTCTCTTCTGAGAGGAAATAGCTTTGTTCAATAACTTTAGCTTTGTTCAATAACTCAAAGTTTTTAATTGCTTTTACAAATAGTTACGAATTTTATGTTCAATAACCCAAAAAATTTGCAAAAGAGACCCAAATTGGGAGAGTAAGACTTCGAGAGAGTTGAAAATAGTTGCAAGTAAAATTTTCACTTGCAACTACTTGCAGCTTTAAAAAAAATAGAAGCGTCAAAAACATATGATCACAAAAATTGCAATTGGAAATATGCCAACATTTCAATCGCAAATTTCTAATTGCATACTAAATAAATTAGCGCAAAAAGGAATCTTGACGATGTTGTGGGATATCCAAAGTAGATTTTCGTCTTCCTAATTCAGTTATTTACATTCATTTTCAATTTCACACATTTCAATTACAACCTAACCTAAAAATCAAATTGTGAAAACAGCGCATCAGCTGTTTACTTGCAAATGTTTACGATTTTAGCTTTGTTCAACAACTTTACTTGCAACAAGAGCACCAGTTACAAATTAAGAGTAAAAACGAGTAAAAGAGAAAATTATCAACCAAAGTTATTGAACACAAAATCGTAAACATTTGCAAGTAAACAGCTGATGCGCTGTTTTCACAATTTGATTTTTAGGTTAGGTTGTAATTGAAATGTTTGAAATTGAAAATGAATGTAAATATCTGAATTAGGAAGACGAAAATCTACTTTGGATATTCCACAACATCGTCAAGATTCCTTTTTGCGCTAATTTATTTAGTATGCAATTAGAAATTTGCGATTAAAATGGTGGCATATTTCCAATTGCAATTTTTGTGATCATATGTTTTTGACGCTTCTATTTTTTTAAAGCTGCAAGTAGTTGCAAGTGAAAATTTTACTTGCAACTATTTTCAACTCTCTCGAAGTCTTACTCTCCAAATTTGGGTCTCTTTTGCAAATTTTTTGGGTTATTGAACATAAAATTCGTAACTATTTGTAAAAGCAATTAAAAACTTTGAGTTATTGAACAAAGCTTTTGTGTTCAATAACTTTGGTTAATAATTTTCTCTTTTACTCGTTTTTACTCTTAATTTGTCACTGGTGCTCTTGTTGCAAGTAAAGTTGTTGAACAAAGCTTTTACTTGCAATAAGAGCAGCAGTGACAAATTAAGAGTAAAAAAGAGTAAAAGAGAAAATTATCAACCAAAGTTATTGAACACAAAATCGTAAACACTTGCAAGTAAACAGCTGATGCGCTGTTTTCACAATTTGATTTTTAGGTTAGGTTGTAATTGAAATGTTTGAAATTGAAAATGAATGTAAATAACTGAATTAGGAAGACAAAAATCTACTTTAGATATTCCACAACATCGTCAAGATTCCTTTTTGCGCTAATTTATTTAGTATGCAATTAGAAATTTGCGATTGAAATGTTGGCATATTTCCAATTGCAATTTTCGTGATCATATGTTTTTGACGCTTCTATTTTTTTTTAAAGCTGCAAGTAGTTGCAAGTGAAAATTTTACTTGCAACTATTTTCAACTCTCTCGAAGTCTTAATCTCCCAATTTGAGTCTCTTTTGCAAATTTTTTGGGTTATTGAACATAAAATTCGTAACTATTTGTAAAAGCAATTAAAAACTTTGAGTTATTGAACAAAGCTAATATGACAATTTTCTCCAACACCTGGCTGTTGGAGGCTGCTGAGTAAATGTGTTGGAGAAAGTAAGCGAACAAAGCTATAGTACAAGGCTTATCCAATACAGGTTAAGTTACTTGCGTTTGCTTTATCTTGTTTCTTCTTTAAAAATGTCAATGTGAAAGAGGAGAGAAATGAATTTCAATGTAAAATTTTTCCCAATTCGTTTTGTCTGACATTTAGTTTCAGCTCTAGATTATGCCTGCATTGTATTTTACTAATAAAGAAACATGTATGTATGTATATAAATGCGGAGCTGCGGCTGCCTGCTGGCATTGCATATTGACATACATACATACATACATACATATAAGTTAGCAGAGGGTAACCGGCGGACTTCCTACATTAAGCAACAAACATACAATGCTGTAGCCATGGGCAATGGCGCAATTTTTTTGGCGCTGATACAATAACGCCAGCGCCAACCGTGGCGCCAACTCACGGTAATGGCGCAATAACACCTTTAGCGCAATTGTCATCGAATAATCGATAAATAACATTTTTTCGCTTGTTACTGTTTACCATCCCCGTTTTATTTCTTTTGGCGCAATTCTGCTTACATATACGAGGGCACAATTAATTTTAATTTTCATAATCATTTGGAAAAATATTCCGTATATATGTGAAAATATGCTGGAAATTAGAGTCACTTAGATCACTATCAAGCACACATAATTGTGACGTTGTCATACGTATACATATACTATGATGCTGTTATTGGCGTTGTGGTTGCGCCATTTTACACTAGCGCTACATTGGAGCTGGTGCTAGCGCACGAAATTGAGTCAGTGTTATATTAGGTCTGTTTGGTGAGATTTTGGGTAGAATGCTATTTTATGTCAAACTGAAGATGAAGGCAAAAGTTCAACAAACGCATTTGTGCGAAATGCTATTTAGTGTCAAAAATGACGCTTAGGAACAGTGTTGCCACAGCCTCAAAAATTATTGTATCACAAATTGATGCCTTCATGGTTTTTTTTCGTGGTCACGCTTTTCTTTACCGATCGTAAAAACCGTTTATAAAAGGGGCGTTGCACCGTCCTCCGATCCCATATCTGAAGACGGAACAGTCCGGAGGCCGATAGTTTTCGAAATATAAATATTTGTTTTTTTCAAAATACCTTTATTTTGGTGATAACGGGTTGAAAGGACCACATAATCTTTCTGGGGCAAAGTCTACGTACCCATCCACAGTAATCCTGCGTGGAATACCTTCATCGCCTTCATGAGGGAGTACTTAAATTTATATAAAAAAAAAAACACCTAAGCACAATTACATATGAATGATACGTAGATATTTTTTATTTTGGCCTAGAACAAATTTTATTTTTATCAAACTTTTGGTTGGACCACTCCGCATAGCAGGCATTTTGACTTAAAGGAGGACAGAGCGACAAATATTTAAGAACTGATTCAATGACTCCAAATCAATTCCAGAATCATCTCTGGCAACTAGATCACCCAGCTCGTTTGACCCATTGCATTTTATAGACCTTTTATATTACTCGGTACAGTACCAAAGTATTCATATTTATTTGCATGTGAAATTTAAGTATTATCTTTATATTTTTATATTATAAAAAAAAAAACGATATCGTTAAAACCACGAAAGTAGCTTACTTTATTAATTTTAATTTTTTTCTCAAAAATTTTTCTGTGTTAGAACACCAAAAGCAGCATATTTTATTAATTTTAATTTTTTTTTTTTTCAAACATTTTTCGGTGATACCAAAAAAACCATAAATGTATCAATTTTTGATACCAAATTTTTTGAGGCTGTGGCAACACTGTTTACAATTTCTTCCTCTTCTTCAGAGATTTTGACACATTTTAGGAAAGTACCCACACAAATTCTGTGTGCGGATTCCTACAAATAGCTAGTCTTCTTTCTCGCTCACATCCTCTGATCCTCTCGCTCTTTTGTGGTAAAATACCTGCAAATCATACGCTTTCCTACACTCAACAAACGCTATTATTGCAATAGCGCATCATTGAGTTGGCGCTATACTGAGTTGGCGCTACATTGAGTTGGCGCTATATTGAGTTGGCGCATTTCCCAAATCGGAGTTAGCGCAATAACACCAGGGTTGGTGTTAGCGCAATTGCGCCGCGCAGCGCAGTGTTACCCATGCCTACAATGCTGCTGTTATCATCCGACATTTAGCTCAAGTACAGATGCAGACATAATCAAATGTTATTTATTTACATCTTTCATAATTAATTCGTCCATATTTAACTTTTTTAATTTTGAATTTCAATTTTGCAATTTTCGCAAATTACAAACATATTTTTTTCATCAGCTGTTTTGCTGCTGGACAAATGTGATGGAAAAAATTTGTCCTGCAGAATTTTGCAGCCTCTCACAAAAATAAACGTCACTTTGCTCTCTCATTTCCATCACTTCTGCAATTTTTTTGCGTAAAAAAATGGAAAAAGCGGATATTTGTTGCAAAATTGTAATAAATTGCAACAAATTTCTGTACGCGAATACAACTAGTTCCTCCATGGTTCAACATACACTTAAAGGTCCCCACAAACAGAAGCGATACGATACAGCCCACATATGCAAATCGTATCGCGTCCTACACGATTTTGCTGTGTGGGATGTATCGTATCGCTCCTGTTTGTGGGGACCTTAAGTTGGGAAAATGTATATACATATATGTACATTAGTATACATATATCTATACTTACATATCGCTAGCTTAAAGTGCAAAGTCGCTAAGTGCCTTTTTTCAAACTTTACAGGAGACAAAAAAAAAATGTCAATAGGAAAAATAAATTTATCTTCATGTACATAAATATTTTGGACTTGGCAAATTTTCTTCGCCTTTTGGACTAATAACGGGTAGAAATATGACTAGTATAAACCCCAGCGGGTTAGGGGGCTTAGAATATACCCATATGTTAAGGAATGCCTGTCAGAAGGGACTAGTACCCGAGCGTACCGAATTTGGCTCACATTTCCTTCTGTCTACCAAAAGCTATATCTCCAAAAGTATTAATGTTTTTCAAATGAATCTTTCAGGGGATATTAGGCGAGACTTTTCTTCATCTAAATTTATTACTTTCATAAATATTTTACTATTATTAATAATAGCAAATTGTTGTTAAATAAACTAATACCATTATCACCAATTTCTAAATTAAACACACACCTAATCCTTACTATATTTTCACACGTCGCTTTATTAAGCTGTTCGAAGCACTTTCACACACTTTTTATTAATTTTATTTGCCGAATTTTACATTTTAATTTTTCGACCAACTGCTTTTGTACCTTTTCAATAATAATAGTTTTGTTCGTTTACGGATATTTTTTGATGTTTTTCGAAAACTTTTAAAAACAAACACTTTGTCGTCGTTTTTTTACGCCAAATCTCCAACAGAAGAGATCCAACTGAGAGAGAAAACTGACATTTCAGTTTGTGAGAAGCTGTTGAATTCTGTTGGACAAATTTTTGCCAACAGCAATTTTCCAACAGGAAAACAGCTGATCAAACAACAGCTGACTTGAATTTTTGCAAGTAACAAGATTTGCAAAATATACAAATCAATTATAAAATTGGAAAAATACACTAAATTGGCAACAAATATGGATAAATTAAATATGCAAAATAAGTTACATACTTTT
The DNA here is from genome assembly GCA_960531455.1 of Urophora cardui. Classification (NCBI taxonomy): domain Eukaryota; kingdom Metazoa; phylum Arthropoda; class Insecta; order Diptera; family Tephritidae; genus Urophora; species Urophora cardui. The sequence goes on along the minus strand of OY482674.1, from coordinate 32,399,225 downwards.
TGCGAAGTATTTATATGCATATTATGTACCTTAGTAAATTGTAATCTCCTCTGCGGGAATATATATTAACGGGGCCGCTGTGGTGCAGTGGGGAGTGTTGTGGCCATTGTGGTGTGGCGGACAGTGGCTAGTCTGCCATACCAGAGGTCATGGGTTGGATCCCCAGCCTGGATAGAGGGAAAATTTGTATATAATGATCCACGATCCGATAACAATTAATTTTCCAGAGGGTAGGGGTGGTCTCACAGATCACAAAAAACAAAGTACTACCCTCCGGACGCTTATAGTTCAGGAGATATTCCTTGTTAAATTAATGTATGTACGTGTAGAACATCTTTCTGCGTTGGCGGCTTTTGGCCGCGCTTCAATAAAATTGCCCTCAGCCGGCAGAATTCTCTTTCTGGATTAATATCCATGGAGCAATCCACAGTTGTTTTGTATAGAACACCTTTTGCCTTCAGCCGCGCTTTACAAAAATAACCCTCAGCCGGGAGAATTCTATTTCTGGAGAACTTTAATATTATAATTTAATAATAGTTGAAAGTGTTAAGATAAGATGAATTATCATCTACAGAATATTTCCTGAAAGTTTCACTGAGCCTGGATAGACAACAAATTCTAACTAAAAACCAATTATCCGGATTTTAAAAATAGCAGCCACTCTAGGCAGTGGGTGGCACACCCTCCGAGAGTAGTTCTGCAGCGGGTCGGCTTCAGTATAATGCGCCCGCCGTATTTATTTTCAAAACACTGGAACTTTCGGGAAATCTTCTATGGATGTTAATTTTACTAATTATAACACTGCCGATCGCTCCGCAGATATAATTCGAGAAAGGAAATTTTGCTGGCTGGGGCTATTTTTTTTAAAGCGCGGCCAAATGCCGCCAACACAAAAGTTTGTTCTACTCAAAAGTACTGTGGATCGGTCCATAGAGGGTTATTTTTTTAAAGCATGGCCAGGGCCGGGTGCATTAAATTGAAATCTCTTCTGCGGGGCAGCAGACGCGAAGACATACTGCGGTGGAAAACAGTATGGACATGGGTACAAAGAAAAGCAATTGTTAGTGTGATAATTATTACAATGAAATCCTATTTATTAGATAGTAACAGCGAACCCCAGCGGGTTAGGGGGCCTAGAATATACCCGTTGTAAGGAATGCCTGTCGTAAGACGCGACTAAAATCCACCGGCCTAGAAGGTTGATTATGGCCAGAAAAAATCGTTCGCACGACAGTCGGGCTAGTGTCAGAAGGGACTAGTATCCGAGCGTGCCGGATTTATCCTGCAAAGGACTGTCACATCCCCTGCACTCATCAAAACCTTCGGGGAGTGTCTTGGTGGCTACAACAACAACAACATGAAGTTAATTGTATTGCAGATACATACATATGTGCATATATCTCCACTGTTTTCAGGCAGAATTGTAACTCCATTAGCATTTATATAGAACAAACAGTGCCGATTTATTGTAAAAGAGAGTTCCGGATGCATTTCCGAACTTCAAAAAACCTTTTTGCGAGCCTATGCGAACGATTTTTTAGATTGAGGAGGTTATCGCGAGGTGACAAAAGACTGACCAAAACGAAACCCAAAACGAATCAAAAGAAATTAAATAAGAAAAAAACTATGTTTTATTTTATTATTTTTATGTTATATGTACATATATACATAATTAACAGCAATAATTTCCACCAATTTTATTATCATTTTAATTTTAATCCTTTTTATCCTTTGAATTTGGGGCTTGTGAATGTAAATAAAAATCAGCTGTTTGCCAAAGCTGTTGAACTCTGTAAATTTTGTGTTCGTTTACCTCTTACGATATTTTTCTCTTGTGAGAGGATAGGTGACATTTTTCTCCAACACCTGGCTGTTGGAGGCTGCTGAGTAAATGCTGTTGGAGAAAGTACGCGAACAAAGCTAATAATGGCCACCAACATATAATGGTGATGCCACACCTACCAAAAGGTAAGTCACATGATAAGGTCGCATGCACAGTGCGCGATTCGGAACCAATGAAATTAGTAAATAAAGGCGAAGGCCGCCTACGCTGAAGAGTGTACTACGCAGAAGGACATCACCGTGGCGGTAGCCACGGTTAGGGCACACGTCCGGACGGATGGCGTAGCCCAGGGTTATTTTTTATAAGCGCGGCCGAAGGCCGCCAACGCAGAAAATTTCAATACGCCCCACTGTGACGACGGCCTTATGAAATAGTCGACTGTGTGTGGCAACACCGGTGTTTCTATTTCATTGTTTCGCAGAGAAAAGTGAGATAAAGTATGACTTTTTTTGCAACTTTAACTACAAATTACTTAAAAACTATACATCTCCGGAAGCCAGGACTTTTACATTTAGAATCAGGAGGATCTCCTCTACAACGCCCAATAACTCTTTTTTTCCAAAGCGTGGTAGACGGTTGGAAAATTTTCCCTCGAATTTATCCGGCAAAGCACTGTCACATACCCTACACTCTCCAAAACCTTCCGGGCTACAATAAGAATAACATGACAAGTACAACAACCGTTTCTTAATTTTTATAGCGTTCTACATGAATATAAAATTTTTTTTTCAAAAGTGGACTTAGCCACTTTGCTAAATGTAAACTAAAATTCACATATGTATATATGTATACTTACATGTTGTCTCAACAAATGATGAAGGCCACTAAAAGCTGTTTCAGCTTTAAATGTGGAAAATCAGTCTGTAGATATTTTAGTCTTTCTGTTATTGCTGCGACTTGTTTTTCATTTAAGCCAAGGCCAACAGTTACTAGTTTCGTTTTTCGCCAAAAATTTTTAATTTTTGAATTGTCGAGCTTGAATATATGTAATTGTTTCACCTTTACTCGAGAATCCTCTAGCAAACGCTTTTGTTTCGCTTAAATCGGCTTAATTTTCTTTTTAGTTCATCGCCACCGATCCGTTTACATTCTAAAATTCCCAGCAGCTAACACAATTTGATTGCTTGTTTTTCTGCATTGAACTAACAACAACGACAACTTCTGTTTTTAACACGCTTTTATTAGTTTCACCTGTATGTATGTGGGTATGTAACTTCTAGCTGCTGCCTAAATATATGCAACATATTTACTAATGAGATTAGGTTACAACCACCGCTATTTTCCAACAGATGGCGCGCGTGTATTTATATTTTTAAAATATTCACTTATTTGTTTATTACTCATTCAGTTTAATTATTTTAATTTTGCATGCAAATTATACCGCTTTTGTAAATAAAAGCTTGAAATTGTACAAAAAAAATTAATTTCAAAATGAAGTTTACTGATCAGCTGATTGCAATGGCTCTGTTTCTGTGGTTTGAGAAGGTAATTCAACTTACGGTGTGTACACAGTGCAGAAGTGATCTGACGGCGCGACTACCGCGATATTACAAGCATGCCTATTCTCGCATACAGAGCGGTTTATGAGTTCCAGCGGCAACTGTCTTTTTTGGCATTTGACTGCTATTTCTCATTTCGCAAACTTTTTCAAAGGAACAACATCGTGGCAAATAAAAATAGTATACATACATATGTACAAGTATATCGTTTTGTAAGTCTTTTTCCAGCTTTGCGTAGATTATGTTTAAGCTTCTGAGAGCTTGTAATACTCCAAACTTCTTCGTCGGCTACCGGATTATCCAGCATGTTAACACAGCGGGTGCAGTACTACCAGGGCTATCCTACAATTTATGCTAAAAAGTTGATTTCACCGTGATCGAAGTCCCTGTACATGCCTGTAGTTTTCTCAAACCTTTTGAATAATAACCAAAGTAGGGAATCAATATTATAATGCTTCTTGATGGATTTGTTATTCTTCTGACAGTCTACACTCCTCAGAACTTCTACATACATACCCCCTTGTTAATAAAAAATGAAATATGTCGATTTAAAAAGCTATTAAAATCGAAAAATTGTATGAAAATGTCACTTTAAACAATTGTTAAAACTATTTTATGCTCTACGGATATATGAAATTTCGGGCAGTTCCCTCCACATAGACCAAACTGCTGTAGGAACTGGTACTATTGTTCTTGTTGTCACAGTACAACGGCCTGGGCACTCTTTTTTTTTTAATTAAGAAAGTAGGAAAAGTTGAAAGCAGAAATTTTCAAACAGATAAGTTACAAAACAACCCGCACAGATTTTCTACAATCAATTATATTTTCGAATTAAGTAATTCGAAAGTAATTCATTCGAATGCAACCGTGTCAACCTTGCAACCGTGCATAGAACTTTGGCTCAGCCAATCAGCTTCAACCACGCACACAAACACAAACACACCGAGTCAAAATATTTGACGTTTACCACACTTGCCAACACAATTTTATAGATTAGAAATTTGATAAAAAAAATTACTTAAAAATTATGAGAATAATTAATTAAATGATAAAGTATTCTGATCAGAACACACGAAGAAATAACAATGAAGAGTTTAGCATTTATTTTGTTAGTGCAAATTGTCATTTGCATCTTCAGTTACGCCTTTGCCGGCCGTGATTTTTACAAAATTCTGAATGTGCGAAAATCGGCCACCACCAATGAAATAAAGAAGGCGTATCGAAAATTAGCTAAGGAATTGCATCCGGACAAGAACAAAGATGATCCCTCAGCTTCGGAAAAATTCCAAGATCTCGGCGCTGCTTATGAAGTTCTCTCCGATGAGGACAAACGAAAAACTTATGATCGTTGCGGTGAAGAGTGTCTAAAGAAGGACGGTATGATGGATCATGGTTCCGATCCGTTTGCCAGCTTCTTTGGCGATTTCGGTTTCCATTTCGGTGGTGGCGAACAGGAACATCAAGCGGCACGTGGAGCAAATATTGTGATGAATCTCTATGTTTCTCTGGAGGAATTGTATGCTGGGAATTTTGTTGAAATTGTACGAAACAAACCCGTGATGAAACCAGCCAGTGGTACACGTAAATGCAATTGCCGCCAAGAGATGGTCACGCGCAATTTGGGTCCCGGTCGCTTCCAAATGATTCAACAGAACGTTTGCGATGAATGTCCAAATGTTAAATTGGTTAATGAGGAGCGAACGTTGGAGGTGGAAGTTGAGGCGGGCATGGTTGATGGACAAGAAACGCGTTTCGTTGCTGAAGGTGAACCACATATGGATGGAGAACCCGGAGATTTGATAATTAAAGTGCTACAATCGCCTCATCCACGTTTCCAACGCAAGGGTGATGATTTGTATACAAATGTAACGCTAAGTCTGCAGGTGAGTACCTACAAACACATGTATTAGATTTTGTACCTGTGTTTATGTGTTATGTTGCTTGTCTTAATTAGGATGCGCTTATTGGTTTCACGATGAGTATTACACATTTGGATGGCCATTTGGTGACCGTAACACGTGAGAAAATTACATGGCCTGGTGCTAAGATCCGAAAGAAGGGCGAGGGCATGCCAAATTATGAGAATAATAATTTATATGGCAACTTGTATATTACATTCGATGTTGAGTTTCCTAAAAAAGACTTGAGTGATGCAGAAAAGGAAGGTTAGTTAAATTGCTTGGAGTATCCTTTTATCCTTTTATTTAACTTAACTAGGTATACAACTCAGTAATTGCTATCTTCTCCTTCGAATTTCAGACCTTAAAAAAATACTTGATCAATCCTCTATAAATCGGGTGTACAATGGACTGTGAAAGCTTGTGAAAGGCTGTCAACAATTGTGATTGACAAAATATATTTAAACTTTTAGTTGCATAAATAAAAACTCTGCCTAAAATTGTATTTAGGTGATACCAATAGGAATATTTTACTTTTAGCATATTTTTCGAACTTTACTATTAAGTTTTTTTTGTCTTTTTGTTTCCTTTTTTTTGTAATTTGTCAGCGCAGCAAATTAAACAATTGCAAAATTGTTAACTAAAATCAAGTTATTATGTAATACCAAATGAAGCAAATGCTGTAAGGAGATAAATCAAATATGTGTACATGTACTTTGGGAAAATAATAAATGAAAGAAAATTAAAATACTCTGAAAATGTCTTATTTTTATTTATCAAAACATGAACCTACATAAATATGGTCGGCGTAAATACACCTTTGTAAATATCGCAGGCTATCGGAGTTATCGCATGATACAAAACAGTTACAGTGTAGCATACTTTTAGGCGCATACACTGAACATCCATCGTATATGAACGTGAAGCGAAATTTTCACAGCTGCAACACTCAACTGACAAAGGCAAAGGACACAAAAGTTCGAAAGCTAAAACAGCAAAAAGGACGATGGAATTTCGAACATTTAGTGCATGGAGAGATTTTGTATGGTGCGGACGCATTTATGCAAGAAATATTGAGGAGTTTATTAAAAATTTATAAAAATGAATATATCTATTTTAGAGAGAGAAGAAGTAGAAGAAAAAACAGTTTATTAACTATAAAGAAAAAAGAAAATAAATTGCAAACAAAAATAAGCCAAAAGTTTACAGTTTTTTTTCACTAACGTACATACATATATATTCACAAAACTTTAGCCACAGAAAAATCAACGAATCTAGTTATTACTTAGCAAAAAGAAGCAAAAACAAAAAAACAAGTTTTAAAGATATTGTTATGAATGTCGCGTAAATACTTAAATATTGAAGTAAGTAAATAGAATAATTAAAGTAAAATAAGACGTTAATTCATGGAAAATCATACGAAATAACTACCATACATACATATATGTATATGTACACGCGTATGTACCTACATGCAGTGCAGTGGTTTATAAATATTTAACTATGCAATGGGGACAAAAGAAAAAAAACAAGCCCTTAGCTGAATGCATTGTGCTAAAAATACAACAAAAGCAAAAAGAAAAGAAAAATCGTAAAAAAAAAGCAATAATACTCGTACAAATTATAATTTGAGCTTTTTTTTGCTGTGCACGTGTGTGCGTGTGCGTGTGTATTTCCAATTGTACTCTCTCAAATTATGCCATAGTAAGTTATTTTATTAGTTTATCCGTTCCCCTTCGCTGAAATCCTGCCCAAAGTCGTATTGCTCGCCGTAAAGTCTATCGATTTTCCTTTGTCATTTCGTTACACAGTTCATATAATGACCTAAAAATCCACTCTCACAACCGGCTAAATAAATGTACGTACTACATAGCGACCACAAAATTGAAGCCTTATATAAGTTTTATTTCATACGATGATAAGGCAATAAAAGTAAGTATTGAAAGGAACTACAGTCCTTTGAAATTAGCAGGGGCCGAAAATAACGGTTATTTTTTCTAGTGTGGTGAAAAGGTTACGCAAAAACAACCTTTATCTTCTTTTGGTCCTTAATAACCATTATAAAAACCAAAAAACCGTTTTGGGCCTGGATAACCGTTATGGCAACCAAAAAACTGTTTTGGGCCTGAATAACCGTTATTCAGATTTTTATTCTTTTTTGGTCAGCAATAAAAATAAAGCCTATTTATTTGTCAACATTTCTGGACGATATTGGTATCAAATGAAAGGTGTTGAGCAGGGCTTTTACATAGAGGTGTATTTGTTAAGATTCGTAGGTCGGGTTCCCAGTTATGGGTGAAAAAGTGGACCCGGATGCCCTGGAATATTTTAAGCAATATTGGTATCAAATGAAAAGAGGTAATCAGACCTACAATCCCTGCTCAACACCTTTCATTTGATATAAACATCGTCCAAAAATATTGACAAATAAATAGGCTTGATTTTTATTGCTGACCAAAAAAAAATAAAAATCTGAATAACGGTTATTCAGGCCCAAAACAGTTTTTTGGTTGCCATAACGGTTATTCAAGCCCAAAACACTTTTTTGGTTGCCATAACGGTTATCCAGGCCCAAAACGGTTTTTTGGTTTTTATAATGGTTATTAAGGACCAAAAAATTTTTTTTTCTCGTGATAATGGTTAAATATGACTTTTACCCCATTTCTCTTATAACCGTTACGTCCCTGGCAATTAGCCTTAAAATAAGTCTTGTTTTCTGTGTTGATGTCATCAGCCCATAGGGATTGTTATCTCTTTCTGTTAATTTGTTTTCGATTACATTTTAAAGCATACATTTAGGCGATGTATTTTCTGTGTTATTTTCAAAGCATTGAAAAATATAACTGCATTTAGCGCTTCACTGGTAACGCAGCTCTTTAGCCAAGCTATCAAGAACTGGCTAGCGTAGAACTAAACTGGTCTATCTAACAAAATACAAAATTGGAGAAAACAGATGATAATGCGGTGTGCGATTGTTGATGTATGTTAAGTGAATATTGTAAATTATTATGTTAGCTTAATAGTTAACTTAACATTCTGCATTAAAAAAATTATTATAGAAACGTTTTTTATATAATATTTATATGTAACAAAAAAACTTGTTACATAGACCACTTTAGAATTTTCAATTTTTAAGGAAGTTTGAACTATAAATTGAAAATTATATGAATAAAGTAAAAAATATGTGAAAGGAAGTACTTTAATTACAAAAATAACATACACATGTTGGTAAATGATCACCTCTGCATGAAAAGTAACAGTAACCTAGTTTTCTCCACGGCGGGCTGGTAGAAAATCTTCTGGATTGTTTTCTGCTTCATCTCTGCTTTACATGTGGAGAGACAGGTAAAAGGGGTGATGAATCGGTGGTACAAATTTCAAAATTTTTTTTATGTCCTGCATTTTTTTGAATTTCAAAACGCGTATGTCGCTGCCCTGATCTGGTGTAAAATTCTGCAAGAACTCTATGAAATCATGTTGGTTCACGCTAGATTTCTTTATATCGACGGATTTATATGTTTCACAATAATCATCATTAAACTGCATCACAGATTCACCCTTGACAAATTTTGCCTTTCGCATTTGGGAAATTTTTCCACCGTCGTCTACTATACTCTGGTAGTCCCTGAACATTGACCGTCGTTCGTCAAATGACATAAATTTCGCCACCATATTATTAACATCAAAAGGAGCATGCTTTCTACAATTTTTAACCAATTCCATCACTTTAGAATTTCTTGAAATGACAAAAGGACGTGAATTCTAAAGTGACATTTTTATCGTTTGGACACTTTGGTGAAGAAATAAGACCTACATCAATTTTGCACGGATAAATTTATGATTTTCAAGTTCAAAAATATGCATAACTCGATTTGTGAAAAAATGTTAGATAGACCAGTTTAGTTCTACGCTAGCCAACTTGTCCTTCATCCTGAGCTCGTGGACACGAATCTCTGTAAAATCTTTCAGATTTTTTTAAATTAAGAAAGCACATGTAAAAGAGCAATATAAAAAAAAAGTACAGGAAAAAATTAAGAGGAGGAAACAACAAGAAAAAAACAGAAAATACAACATAAGAGAATTCATGCGTAGTTACAAAATAACCGAATAAACCCTGCAGGAAGAAAAAAATCAATTGCTAAAAGTAGTTGACTTTTAACCAAGGCTGCACAACGATATCAACAAAAATATTTTGTTTGTTGAATATGAAATAAAAATTAACAAAAAAATTTTGTTTTGTTGAATATCAAATAAAAATTATTGAAATTATTTCGTTTCGTTGATTATCAAAAAAAAATTATCAAAATTATTTTGTTTCGTTGATTATCAAAAACAAAATAATAATAAAAATTGTTTCGGGCTTACGGCTCCATTTTACTTTGAATTTTTATTAACGTTATTTTTTTTGATAATTTTTTTTGTTGGCTACCAAAACAAAATTTTTTCAATATTTGTTTTTTGATAATCAACAAAACGAAATTTTTTTTTCATAATTTTTTTTGATAATTATCAAAACAGTATTTTTTTGTTCAGCACTTAACGTTAAAATTTTTCTAAGTTGAATTGAAAACAAAATATTTTTTCGGTTATTGATAAAAAATAACGTTAATGTGCAGCCCTGCTTTTAACTGGCTATTTTGAGACAATTGAAAAAATAATCAATTTGTATCAAACAGCAAGAAACCCATTTTTAATTAGTTGCTTTATCATGCAGGAAAATCCAAAAAAATGAGAAAGTGTGCATTGACAAAAGCTTTCAAATGCCTGATGAAAATATTTTTATTCAAAAATATTTAAACTGATAGAATTTGCTGTGAAAATTCCCCTTTTTGGATTTGGGAAGCGAAGCAATGGAAGAATATCGAAACTTTTGCGAATTCCATGAATGTAAACATGTATGTATGTAACAGCTACATCTGCAACCATTTCCCTTGAATTTTCTGTATAATTTTCTAAAAATTAATGTTATATGTATTTTGGGATCAATTATTTTTCATCCAAAAAAAGTTAGTTTATAGTTACCCTCCAAATAATGCAGAAGTACACAGGACTGACTTTTTTATCGCCATTCCCATACAAAAGTAGTTAGCTTTTTTCAAAGAAAATATACAATTAAAAGTGACCACTAGTGTCTTTGTAAACAATTTAAAGTCAGTTTTAAGTTAGATGCAGTTCCTGCAGGGAAATTTTAACATGTAAAAGACAGACAGTTTTTCTATGAAGAGTTTCTTTAACAAAATGGGGAAAATTGTCGATTAAATTTACGTCATAATAATACGTTCTACACCACCTAAAAAGCAAATGACAATCTATCGATTGACGTCACTCAGTCGAAAACATTGATAGAGTTCAGTTACAGAAACTCAGTACAGAGCAGATGAGCGTATAACATAAAGAGTTTCAATATATGTAAAAACTAAAACTAATTTCGAAAATGTTTGGAGCAGAGCGCATTGACGCATAACAGCAAGCAATAGGTATACCTTATTTATTCCTTATTACTTAATTATTTTTGGCTTTCGTACGTTTAAAGTTAGTTATTCACGCACAGACAGTTACGAAGAAAAAAATGTGGAACGATGATGGAAATTAAAAGAAAAACAACTTTTTTAACTTTTGGACAGTTCTCAAATGTGTCTCAAAAGGTTCCTTTATGGGCTTATTCTGTACTTGACAATTAAGATTTTTTATCAATTTTTAATTTGATTTGGGTAAGTAGAAAATTAGCTGAAAACTATTAACAGCGAAGCTGGGGTATATAGCTATTTCGAAAAGGGCTTAAACTTGGGACCTCACAACTCACACCCTTATAATCGAGTGATTTACACACTCGGCCACAAGAGTGCTGTATCAGTTGACAGCCAATTTTCCTCATCAAGCGTGGAACGTATGGAATTTTCAAGCCTCTTTCAACTTAAGATTATATTGATATCTAGCGTTTGAAACTACATATGTACCTATGCTGAAACTAATATTTAGAATAAGGATGTTCTCAAACATTTCATTTTTTTTTTGTTCTATGTTTATTGGGATGAAGCAAACTACCAACAAAAACACCATTAGCTCCCAATAAACATCAGACCAAAAAATCTCAAACGTTTGAGAAAACCTTAATTCTCAATTTGGTAATAAAGATTTTTTCGAAAATTTCACTAACGTTTGAGAAAAAATGTGCCTTTGTGTTTGAAAATGCTATCAAGGGTTATATGAGATGCATTTGAGAACTAACGTTCGAGGTTAGAGAATAAGGTTAGTTCGCAAATTCATCTCAAATTGAGAATTAAGAAATGTGATATGGGGTTGTAAAATTTGTCACAAAAATATGTGCATAAGTATGTGTGTGCGTGTACGAAGCATGCTTTTAGGCAAATTGCTATTGTTATATTTAATCTGCGCTATTTAAACACAAAGATATGCATGAAAATATTTATGGATGGATTTACATACATATGTACATATACATATCTGAATTATTACTTTCCTTCGCAACCACATTTTCTTAAAAAGTCATAGATTGAATTTAGCGTTTTTCGCTGGTTTATTGATTGCCGCCGCATTTAAGTTTACTATACGCCCCGAAGTATGCAATGATCTCATTTTAATATTATCTAAGAATGATGGGAAAGTGATTCACTAAGATGTTCGCGGCGAACATCTTCCGATACACATTTATAAAGTCAATAAAATTGAAAAATTTTTCAGAGAAGACGTGTTAAAAGGCAAATGAATGAAGTACATTTTTCTGGGCACATTTCGAAAGTGATTGGCCTGCGCCAGAACATTAAAACTTAGAAAGGAACAGTATAGCACTTTAGTGTTAGGCTTCAGTATTATGATTAGGCATTTCACAATGGCGATTTTTTTTTGCGAAAAGAACTGATATGTTTCAATGTCAAAGAGCCTGTATTAAGTAAATGCTAATAAAATTTCTATGGAGCGTTGTTTAGGCAGAAATAGTGAAGGAAAATCCTAATGCCAGTCATTGGATACAGGAGTGAGAAGCTTTTTCAAGGCAAAACACACTGGGAGTGTAGGTATGGCGGTCACTGCCGAAAGGAATACTAAATAATAGGCAAATTTAAAATGGATATAGAACAGAAATTTTAAACTGAGAGTGAAAAAAGTTATTCATAGAGTTTTTACTATGTATTATTATTATAAATCAAGGATGGGCATTTTTGCATTACCATTCAAAGTGCATTACCATTCAGTAGTGAATGGTAATGCAAATGTGGCTTGCACTACCATTCAGTAGTGATTGGTAATGCAAATGTGGCTTGCACTACCATTCATTGCATTCCCACTACAAGTATGATTTGTGAAAACCTATGATCGTAGTTTAGGTATTAAGTGGCAAATCTATTTAATAACGGGAAGGAAGTTTATGGGATATTCTACACATGGAATAAGGCTTAGAAAACAATGCAAATCAAATTTTCACTACCACTCATCAGTGATTGGAGAATGCAAGGCTGAATGCAATCAAAATTGAATGCACTGTGCCCAACCCTGTTATAAATATTTAAAAATCATTACAATATTCTTGATTACAATCTAAAAAACTAATTCTCCATACTCATTTCTCTTCTACTTTACAAGGTAATTTTAATTTATTTCCTATTGCTTATACCATGGCCACACACGCACATCATCAAATACCTTTGCTCCAAAGATAACAGCCGTTTGGTGCGCAAAATTGTACGCTCCAAATGGACGCCCATTTTGGATAAATATTCGGTAAGTAAAAAACAAAAATAAAATGCCAACAATTCGTTTAGTTTATTTGTTTTTTTTTTTTTGGCAAATTCTTTAAATTATGTAAACTTCTTTTTCATATTATTTTTCTTTCCTTTCCTTAGGCCAAATTACCGCTGGAATGCCCATTGCATCCATTGCGCGATGTCTTCGCACCCTGTCAAGATGCCAAAAAGCGCGATCGGCCAACGCAGTGGACGTGCCGTTTGTGCGGCAAAAGTTTCTATCAGGAGAGGTTTTTGGATTTGCATTTTCACATGCGCCACAAAAGTGTTATTAATGAGGTTTGTGCCAAAAAGCAGTAGCTACTAACTGAAATAATAATAATACTTGACAATATTTCTTTCAATTAGGCTGAAGATGCCATTTGCTTGGCGGACTTTTGTGACATAATGCGCTGCGAGGTATTCCAATCGGAGGAAGCGTCCAGTTTGACGACCAGCGATCAGCGCACGATCACCGAAATTGAGGTTTGGGGCGATTCGTTGAGGCAGAATTCAGCATTAGCCAAAGCCAACACGCCCTATTTGAGTTTAATACCACTCAGGTGAGAAGAGAAGAGAGTAGCGCAGCACATGCAAAAAACTGCTAAATAAATCTTAGGAGCACTCTCTAAGGTTCCTTAAAACATTGCATGTTTTTAGGCGAATTACAATGTATTCTGATGTATTGGAATCCTGAGAATTGGCGCGTTTAGTATCAACGAGTTAACTAAAAGTTTACTAACTGATAAATTGTCCCATGTGTTGAAAATGGTCCAAATTTGTGTAGGAATACTTTTTCGATGTATTGTGTAACGAATTTCCGTCATCCCTTGTCAAGTTTTTATTTGGTTATAAACCGGTTTCGGCTATGTGCCATCTTCAGCATTTTCCTTTTTTGCACCGCTAGAAACACTAGGACAGCTTTAGTGATTGGGTATGAGTTTGGGAGTGCGCTAAGGCTTTATAACTGGCAGCTCGTAACTCCTACCTACTGTGCTGGGTTCCAGGCCACAGAGGAATAGAGGACAATGAGCAGACGGGCAGCCTGGCCAGGTAAGCGGCGGCTTCCAAATCTATAGGGCATGAGCCATTCATAGCAATAGGCCCACATACAATCAGGAATGTGCTCAGAAGCGAGAAAAGGAAGTTACGGAAACAGTAATGGCGCCAAACCAATGGAATGCGGCAGGCACAAGCACTAATAGGAGGGTATAACCTAAGTCGATTTAAGGGGCTTCGCAACCTCCCAAACAATAAATTGAGAACGCTGACTGGCGTTCTCAAAGGACATTGCAGGCTTAGGAAGCATATGCATAGATTAGGTATCCTGTCAAGTAGTCTGTGTCGTTTCTGTGATAGGGAAGACGAGTCTGCAGAGCAAATACTGGTCGAGTGCGATGCCATTGCAAGGAAGCGTGAAAGATGCCTAGGCATGCCGTGGGCAGGTTAGGGGCACATTCAGTCTCTAAAGCCGAGCGCTATCATTCGATTTCTGGAGGAGCTCGGATTATTCGAGATAATGTGATTGAGGAGAGGGTACAATAGAGCAAGTGGTCACAGTACAATCCTCAACAACAATCTATCTATCTATCTAAGGCTTTATAATTCTTATTCTCACATTTAGCATCTGCGATTGGCATAACTCAGAAGTCTGGGTCTGATCATCTATTAACAAATCATCATCAGCAGATTGCAGATGGTTTGGCTTGAAAGACTTTGTTAAAAAATAGTTGTACTTCCTTTGAAGCCCATCTCAGCTAGCTGCTTGTAGGTACTACTCTTTTTCACACATTCTTACTTTTGCAGAACTTCCTCGATTGGTGGTGCGCGTGGCAGCAAAGCACAAAACCGTCAATTGTGTCAGGAAAAAATGGGCCAAAGTAATTTTAGGGATACTGGTAAGTTGAAGGAAAAAAAAAACTATATACAATGAAAATACAAAAATCCTTAATTCTCAATCGGTAACCCTTCCGAAATCCCTACTAAACCATTCCCATTAAAAAAAAAATTATATAAATATACCAACAAAAAATGTAGTCGAAAATGTAATGAAGCCAACTAACAACAACAACAATGAGGCTAATGAGCCAAACATGTTTATGAAAAATGGACATGCTGACCATGAACATTCGACAGGAACTCCAACAACAACATCAAATACGGAGCCAAACAAAGCTGCCAATACACAAACAACCACACCAACAACAACACACAATTCCCATTACACAAAAACCCAGAAAAAGCAGAAGAAGAAAAGGAAGAACTTTGCTAGCGGCGAAGATGGACGCAACGAACCGAATGAAGCCGAAGATGATGAAGGTAATTCGCATGCAAGCAGCAATGCGAGCAAATTACGAACTGAAGATGGTAATGGCGATGGAGTTGATGCTGATGTGAATAATATACAAAAACAACGTGCCAATTGCAAAGCCGATGAGCTAAGGAAATTGAAAGTGCAATGTGAGCTGCTCGTACGCAGTTGCATAGCCAGTCTCATACTAACAATGAACGAACAAAGCTTTAAGGAAATGGAGGGTGAGCATTAAAGCTTAAAGCTTGGAGTGGACTCATTATAAAATACATATATATATTAACTGTTGTCCATTTGCCCCACTCACGATTTTCGGCAGATGAAATGAATCTCGCTGTTTGTTGGTATTTAACATGCGATCGCTACTGGGAGGATGGTCCACTCGAACCGCGCACATTTCCCTGGGGTCTTGCCTTAATTCTCATATTTGTGCTTTCGACTGGTGTGTGCTTTTGTTATTACATTATTTGGATACTCTTTAAGTAAGTATTTAAGTGGCAGCATGCAAGTGTATCACTTTGATAGAGATTTGCTATCTACTGTTGCTATTTTCTTTGTAACGAACTGTATGTTGTGATTAAACCGAAGTTCGTATCTATTTCAGTACCGAGGAAGCGACAATCAATACCGAACAACAACACGATTATATGTACCAACGTTACCAGCATACAGCGACAGCGGTGGGGCATGGTATGCACCAAACACACCAACAACAACAGCAACAACAATTCCAACACCAACACCAGCAACATCAACAACAACATCAGGCCTACGCAGCAACAACAGCGACCGCCAGCGGCGGCGGTATGCGCCCGAACATGTCACAACCATATTATTACCAACAACAACAACAACCGGGCCATCACGAATTATACCCCGAACAACTTCAATACGATTACCGACACAGTCCACGGCGTTATATGATAGCAGCCGAATCGCATGCGCAGCAGCAGCAGAACATGCCAACGGGTGCGATGGACAACAAGAGCGCCGGCACGCCACGTCATCGACATCAGCAGCTGCAGCAGCAGCACGGATCAGCAACGCAAACGCCAATACAACAACAGAGTCACGTTTACACACAGGACATTTTAGACCGACGCGATTATACAAGTAGCAGTGGTGGTGTTGGTGGTAGACCGATTGCAACAACTGCAGTCACCGGTTTGGGTGGCAACAAAGCGTTGGCATTGACAAAGCAATCGTCGGGCGGCAGTTCTTCCGGCGGCGCGCTTATGGGTTCCTCCAGCGTCAGTGTCACCATGCTGGACGATGAAGCGGCAGCAGCAGCAGCAGCACAGGGTGGTGTACGCCATTATAATACCCATCCAAGACCGTTGAATTCACACCATCGCAGTAGCGGTGGTTCACAGCATTCGTTGCGCGCCTCCTCATCCATACATGAATTCGCGCCACCGCCGCCGCCAAGCGATATTGGCCAGAATGAGCATTACATTTATGTGACTTATCCGCCGGATTTGAAGAAGCGTTACTTCGACAAATACGAATAGGTAGATATGGAGATGCTGTGTTCAACAAAATGGCCGCCAGAAAAAGCACTAAAATAACGTTGGCTGGAAAGGAAGAAGGCGAGTGGCGAGATGGTGCGTGTATGAAGGCGGTTTGTTTGATGGAGACTGACTGTATTGCGTCTCTCTGGGTTGAGGTGTTTTCTTTAAAGTGCAATACAAATTATTAAAATGCAAAATTTTATATGTAGTAAAATATTTACAGTAAAGGATAACCAAAGAAAATTGTGTATATTACAACGCCAATTTACTTGAACAAATTCATATAGTAAAATTTTGTGCTTACATTTTGGATTAAGGCTTGAAAGAATTTCGCTAGTAAAGTAATTGAAGTACATTCAAACCATGAATTAACAAATCATGATTCAAATAAAGAAGATTGTGCACTCAGCCATATTCAGCAAAATATTCATCCCTGAGACTGGGTTCATTTTGGTTAGTACGTCATCAACTACATTATCGACGGGAAAGAAAATTTGGAAACATGTAAAAAATACCTTTATTGAACTATTAGTCACACAAATAAATACGCGGCACTTCATTTTTCTTTATTTAAAATAGCTTTTTAATATAAATTTCACAATTATCGCACACAATCTTTAGTTATTAGAAAACCGGAAACGAAACTGGATGAAAGAGAATTTATGTTACTACGTCACTAAATCAGCTGATTCTGTCAAATTTTGGATGAACGCATAGCGGGACCGCTGAATACACAATCTTCTTTATTTGAATCATGTTAACAAATAACCAGATTGTGCATTCAGCGGTCCCGCTAGGCGTTCATCCAAAATTTGACAGAATCAGCTGATTTAGTGACGTAGTAACCATGATTCAAATAAAGAAGATTGTGTATTCAGCGGTCCCGCTATGCGTTCATCCAAAATTTGACAGAATCAGCTGATTTAGTGACGTAGTAACATAAATTCTCTTTCACCCAGTTTCGTTTCCGGTTTTCTAATAACTAAAGATTGTGTGCGATAAATGTGAAATTTATATTAAAATACTATTTTAAATAAAGAAAAATGAAGTGCCGTGTATTTATTTGTCTGAATAATAGTTCAATAAAGGTATTTTATGCCTGTTTGCAAATTTTCTTTCTCGTCGATAACGTAGTTGATGACGTACTAACCAAAATGAACTCACGTCTCATGGATGAATATTTTGCTGAATATGGCTGAGTGCACAATCTTGCATTCAAACATATCGTCCCCTCAATATAACAATAGCGTATGTGCTCATACGCCATTATTTTTTTTATTGCATATTTAGAATCTCCATCATTGATTCTATGTCTGGTCAAAATTTCGTCAAATTCTACTTCCACAAAGTGGCTCAAAATGTCATTGGAAAAAATGGTGTATAAATTCTTGTTCAAAAATTTAATAGATATCTGATTTGGCAAAAACTTTAAACTCGATTTTCTCAAAACCCAAAAAAAATTATACGCTATTGTTATATTGAAGGGACGATATATACATACATACATGCATTATTCATTACATAATAAAATTTTACAATAACAATTTATTGCGCATTTCTTTGCTTATTTTAAAATTTAAATTATACTACACCTTTTCCAGTTTAAGTTCAGAAAGTTACAATTGAAGTTCAGAATTTCCAATTGAAGTTCAGAAAGTTACAATTGAATTTCAGAAAATTACAATTGAAGTTCAGAAAATTACAATTGAAGTTCAGAAAATTTCAATAGAAGTTCATTTGGAAATTCTGAACTTCAATTGTAATTTTCTGAACTTCAATTGTAACTTTCTGAACTTAAACTGGAAAAGGTGTAGTTCTGCAACATTTTGTTTGCTTTCAAATTAGGAGAGTTGGCCAGCTGATTTAAGGTCAACACAATGGTAGGTATTTCTCACGTTATTCGGGGACTCTTAGCAGCGGGAATGAATTAGATTTCCGATTATCAGCAGCTGCCCCGTCTGCACCAAGGCCGAACTTCAGCTGTGTGTGTATCCTTTATGGACTGCCAAATTACTCGGCCGATCTTTATGAGATTTTCACAGTAGATTCATGTGTTAGCACAAATGATAGGGTACATAAAATTTCGAAAAAGTGGGAACTTCCCGGTGTACAGACCCAGAGTGACCCAGCAAGTATTTAAGCAATTTTGGTATCAAATGAAAGGTGTTGAGCAGGCCTTCAACGTAGTTATTTTCATTGCGACGCCCCGATCGGGTCAAAACATGGAACCTAGTGACCCCGGAAAGTTTCTGAGCGATATTGGTATCAAATGAAAGGTGTTGAGGAGAACTTCACAAACAGCTCTTTAAATAGTGATGCCTAGGCCGGGTTCCAACAGATGGCTCAAGTATTGGGCCCGGATGGTAATTTATGGTCTCGATAAGGTTAACGTGAAAGCAAAGGTAAAGCTAAAACTAAAGGTAAAAGTAAGTGTAGAGCGAAATGCCCATTATAATATAAAAACATTTTTCGTCGCTGCGAAGCGGGATGGGTATGTATGTGGTACGAGTAGTATTTACTAATAAGGAATCAATTGCGCCAACGATATTATTTGAGGAGCAGGGAAATGCATCCGATAATGCTGTGGCAATAATTGAAAGAATATTGCGCGATATGTGTAATCCATTTGAACGGTAGAAGTAACAGTTTGCGGAACGTCTTCTACCTACACACTATCGCCGTAGGGTATGTTGAGAAACGCAGCATGAAACGCAACAGCGGCAGTAATTATTTTTTTGATGATTGTGATGAGCGACGCTTCATGCAAAATTTACGTTTATGAACGCTCTGCTTGTACTACAAAAGCAGACTGCGCTTCAAACTGAGTTTCTGAACAAAAGCCATAATTGCGTGCATCTATTATTTCACTTGTATAAGTTTCCAAACTCGTCAAATCTATCACCTTCTGATGTATTGTGGAACGATTTTCCGTCATCCCTTTTCAAATTTGGCTTGGAAGCAATGAATGTCTTCAAACCAAATTTGACAAGGGATGACGGAAAATCGTTCCACAGTAAATCATATTCCTACCCTGTCGGAAAAACAAGCAACCAATAGTATATCACCTTCTCTTCAAGTGAGCTTATTCGTTTGTAAACGACATGGACTTCCATCGGTGCTCAACCTTTTTTTTTTTTTGGTTGTAGATAGTTTACGCTTTATATAGCACTTTCAGTCAATGCAGACCTGTAAGAAAACATTTGATTTAATTTAATTTTTTTTTTTAATTAATTGTAGATTATACCTGACCTCTCTCCAAGTATTGAAATCTTTTGACAGTGTACCAAGTGCATATAACGCTCTTGCAACCTCCTCCCGAAGCTGCTGCATTTCTTACTTCGGTCGCTTTTGACCGACTGGGCAGTATCACGTTTGGCGGCCGTCATTTCATATAATTTTTCATACTGGTCTGGTGTTGTTGTTTTTGAACTGCGAACATATGTATCAAAAATCATCTTTTGAGCACAAAAAACTAAAAAGAAAACTATCCAACCATTTTTACTTACATATTTAAGATTGCGATGGCAATTTAGAATACCTAAAACTGTAATTTTCGAAGATCAATCTAAACAGAATCAAAGCGCAGAATACTAAGTTTACCAACGGGAGAAAATTTCGATTCGATAATGCAGAAATAGGGCTGAATATATTTTCTGAATCTCTTGAAATACTTATTATTCGAGAACTTTGTAATTTCCCAGTAAAACGACGGAACATTTGTTGTTGCGATGTATTTTCCCTTCATTTCTTTTCAGTCATCCCTTGTCAGGTTTGATTAGTTTATAAACCGGTTTCGGCGATGTGCCATGTTCAGCATATTTTTTCATTCTCTTTTCCCTTCGTTCTCTTCCTAATTTTTTTTTTAAGTAATCAAACGCTCGTTTTTGTTTGTTGTTGCAAATGCAACTTTTTACATACATACATACATATATGCATATCTTTATTAATTATCTTAATAACATACATACATAGATCTTTTACATATATTTTCAAACAATTTTTGATATTTTTTTGAATTTTTATATTTTTTTTCTCACGATCACTAATACACTATTTTTTTTTTTTTTAATGAGAATTTAAATTGCGCACAACGTCAATATATAAAAAATTTTTTTTTTGTAAGAAAAAAAAACAGAAATTATTTAAATTAAAACCACAATACTTTAGCTACTTAAAATTAAAGATACGTACATACATATCGAGCCGTATGCGCCGGAAAGATGTAAAGGCCATGATTTCCGAATTTCACTTTTTTGTAGAAATGGCTTACTTGTCATCATCCACACCTTCTCCAGAAATTTTATGTCTGAAAAATGTACCGTTATGAAAAGCAATTTTGATGTAAGTACATAAGTTCAGTTTGTTTACTTTTTTTGTGAGTACGAAGTGGCTTTTACATCTTTTTTGCTTTTCAAATTATTGAAGACTAGTGACAAATAAACAAATTTAACTGGGTTTTGTTGGAATTTAACTAAGGGCTTTATCACTTTGAAGACTTCTACTTTGTATTTTATTACATATCGATGACCAATATGGTTTTCTTGTGCGGCATATTGCACTTTATTGCTCCATAATTTTGGAACAAAGTTCTAACGATTTCACGATAGTTAGGGTCCCTTTTGTTACTGCTTAGAGCAGTTTTAAACAAACTGGTTGTGTATTTCTAAAATTTCTCCAAAATTAATTTCTTGAATCTCGATAATTTCCCTCCAAACGTAGATGCTGAAAGTGATGAACATGGCGAGAGATTTCATCAGAACTTAATAGTTTTTGAAAGGCGATATCAAGGATCTTGGAAAAAGGATATGATGGGAGACAAATCCAGAAAATTACAAAAGAATAGCCAAAAGTACTTACATCCATCATTATTTATCCTCTCCTTAAAATCGCGAAATGCATTATTTTTTTTATTCAATTAATTCTTTATCCTATTCATCGCTGTTTTGAGAGACATTGTGCACTTCAAAACTCATAATAAATGGAAAGAAATAATGTTAAATGTTACTCCTTAATAGAGTTTTATAAAGAAGCGGAAAATGCTAGGTTATGAACTCTCAAAAAAATAGGTAAATATAAATACTGATACATCCCATTAAAAGTAGTCTCAAAATGTTCACATTTAAATTCTTTATGGGATAGATAGGAGTCGAATCCGAAATTCCTTATACAAACTTAGATTTTTTCATTCTTTTTGCCATTGTAACCAAACTACTTGGCCAATTTTTAAGTGCAAAGGCAAAAAATGTTTGATGGGATTCTCTTTGCCAGTTCTTATTAGATGCCAAATCGCTACGGTGGCTAATACAATTTTTTTATGCACTTATGTATGTCATGCAATGTCTTGTATATCCGGTTTTTTCTACATTTTTACCGATATCTCAGAAACAGGATCTGCCACAAAAAAAATGGATATGCTATTCGGGATCAGCGTTAAATTTCGTTTTAGAAAAGTATAGTTTTATATTTTTGGTGGTTAAAGTTGATTAAAAATTGTCGAAAAGCAAAAGAAAGAAATCGAAATAAAAATCGAAGTAAAAAAATTTTTAAAAAACCTTCTCCTGAACATTTTTGAATTTGGCCTTTACATCTTTCCGGCGCATACGGCTCGATATGTTTGCTTGTGTTTCTCTATTGTAATTTTCAACGCTTGCGATACACATGTTGTTTATCTTTCTTTTTCTTTGCGTTTCGTCTTTCTCTTTCTTCTTTTTTTATTTTCAGGCATATTTATTACATAAAATTATAATTTATTTATTTATAAAACTAAGTAGGTACATACATTTGGCGTATTTGGGTATGTACCTACTCCTTTTCAACGCACTTTTATTAGTTTCAACCAGACCTGGGTAATATCAAGTACCAGTACGACTTGTGACAAGTACATTTTAAAAGAATTGTACTAGTACTGGTACTTGCATTCCCAAATTTTCAAGTACAAGTACAAGTACTTGAATATTCTGAAAGTACTTAGGACGGACTCATTACTTCAAGATCAAAATATAAAGTATTTAAGTACGTAATAGTCCAATTACTACTCAGTATTACCCATGTATGGTTTCAACTGTATGTTTGTATGTTACGTATACGCAGCGTAGACGCGTTTCCAAGTATGTAGGGTATTGTTTTTAATTTTTTTTCAAATTATTATCTTATTGTTATTTGTTGTTATTGTATAAAGGACAAGTGTGCACCAAAACGTAAATCAGGTGCTCGGTCATCTTAATTTCTTCTGAATTTCTTGTTTCCAACATTCATTAATTTTCATACTATGTATATTACATTACTGCCATGGCATTGGCACCTTTGTATTTACCAAAATGGCTGGCGTCGGCAAAACGTGCAAAACTCTGCAAAAGAAAAAATGGAAATCATTAATAAGTGTTAAATACTAGTTTTAGCGTTGAGATCATCAAACCGAAAGTAATTGATTTATTGAAGAAATAAATAATAATGAATAAAAGTACAAAAACAGTGTTTTACGTTAAAACCGTTATATACTGGTTGCCATTGTTATTAATTGTTGCTATTGCTTGTACTGATTAATGGCTACATACATATTTTAATAAAAAAAACATAAAAAAAAAATTAGTAGTATTAATTACCCAATAAACATTGTGACGAACTTTTGAAAATTTACTTCTATAGCCAATATCGCGAATATCGCTCTGAGAATGGGCTTAAAATCAAATATATATACATAGCTTTTCAACGTTCGTAGTATAATGGAAAACACCCGAAATGTGTTCGAAAAAAAATTAACATTTCTTTTTAATATATGTACCAGGGATGGGCGTTTTTGAATAAATACTACACCGAATATTTCTCCGAATACTTTCCCGAATCCGAAACGAACGCAAATATTTAACCGAATATTTTTCCGATTTCATTCACGAATTCGGAAAAATATTCGGGTTCGGGAAATTATTCGGAGAAATATTCGAAAAATATTCGGTCAAGTATTCGGGTTCGGATTCGAGAAAGTATTCGGAAATATATTGATTAAGTATTCGAGAAAGTATTCGGAAAGATATTTGGTAAAGTATTCGGCCAAGAGTTCGGGCTCGGTTTCGGATTCGGGGAACTATTCGGAGAAATATTCGGTTAAGTATTCCGGAAAATATTCGCTTCAGATTCGGGAAAATATTCGGTTCGGACTCGAGAAAGGATTCGAAAAATCACTTTAAAAAAACCACTTGTGTGAATAGCAAGAATAATTGAATAACGTGAATAAAAATTTATTCATTATTCAAAGTTATCAGAATGAAGAATAAAATTTTATTCGTTATTCAAATTATTTTGGATGAAGAATAAAAATTTATTCATTATTCAAAATTTTCTGAATGACGAATAATCTATTCTTATTTTATCGTTATTGAATTATTCAATTTTTGAATTATGCCCATCTCCGATATGTACATAGAAAGAACAGAAAAGGTTGTGTATTTTAAAACAACCACGCTCCTGCTTGAAATTTTCTTTCGGCAATGGGTTGGATTTTGAATGCATAACAAAGATTCCCCCTTTTCTGAAAAATCACCTAATAGTGTCTATTCAAATTTTTCCCAAATTAACTGCATTTGCTTTTAAATTACAAACAAACTCACCATGGCATCCTCCAAATCCGAATCATCATCATCATCACTGCTATCATATTCATCACTGTCATCGGGCGGTGTTAGCGTCTCAGCGCCACGTGTTTGCAGAGCGCTACGCATTTGTGTTCGCTTCAAAATGCAAGCGAATTGATATGCCGTTAAACGTCCAAATGTTGTTGCTTCTAAATTCAATTTATTTCTACATTCTTCAATTAGAAAATTGAATAGCTCCTCATTGCCTTTTTCGAGCGCAATGTGCAGTGGTGTATAACCGCCTTTACCTTCCTGCAAAAAAAAAAAAAAAGAAAATTGAATTAAGTGAACAACAACAATAAAAGTATTAGTAAAGACAGTTTGAAGCAAAGGTTACAAACTTACTCTTGCATTAATATCAGCGCCGCATTGTACTAAAGTGCTTAAAATATTTATATGTCCGGCCTCGGCGGCGATGTGTACGCAAAATTCGCCTAAAAAAAATAAATAAACAAAAAAGTTAAAAAATTAGTTAAAGAAATGCACAAAGTTCATTAAAAATTATTAACTTTTGGCTTTAATGGAATTATAAATTATTATTTGATTAACATTTAAATGGGAAGAAGCTTTCTTCTAGCCAAATTTGATAATGTAAAACTGGAAGTCTTCAAAAAAAAAAAAAGAAGAAGGAAGGAAAAACATATTATTTACTGTATTAGTTATAAACGGGTTTTTATGTATTTGTGGATGAACATGCGTCAAAACTACATTATGTAAAGCCTATAAAAAAAGCTTTAAGCGTCAAAATTGAGCTTGGGTTTTGTCAGTTGTCGTGTGCCCCCTTGAAACAGCGCATGGCATGGGGCTATGAAATATTACGTGGTCTGATGGGTGCTATTCTTGTTATTCTGATGGGTGCTATTCTTATAGCGGTTCAGTCAGTTTGGTTCCGACAACTGATCTATTTTATAAAAATGAATGTGCGTCTGTGTGAACTTTATGGACTCCCAAAGTACTGGAACGATCTTTATGAAATTTTCACAGTACATTCATGTGGTATTAGCGCACATGATAGGGTATATAGAATTTCGAAAAAGTGGGAACTACCCGGAATATAGGCCCAAATGTGGACCCAGAGTGACCCAGAAAGTATTTGAGCAATATTGGTCTCAAATGAAAGGTGTTGAGCATGCCTTCAACATACAGTTATTTTCATGGCGATGCCTAGGCCGGGTCGCCAGATATGGGTCAAAACGTGGAGCCGAGTGACCTTGGAAAGTTACTGAGCGATATTGGTATCAAATGAAAACTGTTGAGGAGAACTTGAGCAAAGAGCTCTTTAAATAGTGAGTTCCAAGATATGGCTCAAAGCGTGGACCCGGATGACCCGAGCGATATTTGTAGCAAATGAAAGGCGTTGAGCAGGTCTTCAACACATAAAGTAAAGGTAAAGGCAAAGGCAAAGGCAAAGGAAAAGGAAAAGGTAAAGATAAAGGTAAAGGTAAAGGTAAGGTAAAGGTAAAGGTAAAGGTAAAGGTAAAGGTAAAGGTAAAGGTAAAGGTAAAGGTAAAGGTAAAGGTAAAGGTAAAGGTAAAGATAAAGGTAAAGGTAAAGGTAAAGGTAAAGGTAAAGGTAAAGGTAAAGGTAAAGGTAAAGGTGAAGGTAAAGGTAAAGGTAAAGGTAAAGGTAAAGGTAAAGTTAAAGGTAAAGGTAAAGGTAAAGGTAAAGGTAAAGGTAAAGGTAAAGGTAAAGGTAAAGGTAAAGGTAAAGGTAAAGGTAAAGGTAAAGGTAAAGGTAAAGGTAAAGGTAAAGGTAAAGGTAAAGGTAAAGGTAAAGGTAAAGGTAAAGGTAAAGGTAAAGGTAAAGGTAAAGGTAAAGGTAAAGGTAAAGGTAGAGGTAAAGGTAAAGGTAAAGGTAAAGGTAAAGGTAAAGGTAAAGGTGTAAAGGTAAAGGTAAAGGTAAAGATAAAGGTAAAGGTAAAGGTAAAGGTAAAGGTAAAGGTAAAGGTAAAGGTAGAGGTAAAGGTAAAGGTGAAGGTAAAGGTGTAAAGGTAAAGGTAAAGGTAAAGGTAAAGGTAAAGGTAAAAGTAAAGGTAAAGGTAAAGGTAAAGGTAAAGGTGAAGGTAAAGGTGTAAAGGTAAAGGTAAAGGTAAAGGTAAAGGTAAAGGTAAAGTTAAAGGTAAAGGTAAAGGTAAAGGTAAAGGTAAAGGTAAAGGTAAAGGTAAAGGTAAAGGTAAAGGTAAAGGTAAAAGTAAAAGTAAAGGTAAAGGTAAAGGTAAAGATAAAGATAAAGGTAAAGGTAAAGGTAAAGGTGTAAAGGTAAAGGTAAAGGTAAAGGTAAAGGTAAAGGTAAAGGTAAAGGTAAAAGTAAAAGTAAAGGTAAAGGTAAAGGTAAAGGTAAAGGTAAAGGTAAAGGTAAAGGTAAAGGTAAAGGTGAAGGTAAAGGTGTAAAGGTAAAGGTAAAGGTAAAGGTAGAGGTAAAGGTAAAGGTAAGGGTAAAGTTAAAGGCAAAGAAAAAGATAAAGGCAAAGGTAAATGTAAAGGTAAAGGTAAAGTAAAAATTAAATGAAAAAGAAAAAGGGAAACCC
This sequence comes from Urophora cardui, assembly GCA_960531455.1. NCBI lineage: Eukaryota > Metazoa > Arthropoda > Insecta > Diptera > Tephritidae > Urophora > Urophora cardui. Next base: position 32,372,269 of record OY482674.1, on the reverse strand, counting down.
TCATTATAACATACAAATTTTTTCGTCGTTGAGAAGCGGTATCTAAATTTAAATTAAAAAAAAAAACACATTCATTTCAAGCAGATATCTCAGTACTTCGAAAGGTATTTTGAGCATTTCATGTTCATTTTCCCGCGTCGTAAATACATAAATAATTTTACTAACCACTGTATTAACTTATATGTACATACACACGATATATGTATAGTAAAAAAAATGTGATTGTGAAAAATGTGTGCTTGCATTTAACGCCGCTTGTGGCCGTATAAAATATCAGTAAATATGGATATACATGAACATACATACATACATACATATCCCAATAAACACAACGGATTCGCCTTGAATTCGAGAAGAGTTCACCTCTGATTATATTATTGCGGCGATACTTCGCGAAGACAGATCAGCGAATCCGAATTCCCAGGTCAGTCACTCATCATTATTCTCGGATCGTTGGCGATTCGAGAGAAATTTAGGCTCATTGGCAAATACATTCTTATTTTGTTAATCCGCCTCGAATTCTCCAAGATACCATGATGCTTGCCTTTGAGTTTCTTGAGACCAGCTTTAAATGGTAAATTTAAGCCCAAAAGGGAATTTTTTCGTGCAAACCAAGAATTAGCAAAAAAAAAAAATGCCCTTGCGAGAGTTGTCTCAATTTCATCTCAAGGTCGAGACTAGTCCGAAAATTTAAATTCAACTTCGTGAATTCATCTCGAATTTGCCACGATATCATTCTCGCTTTTGTGTTTATTGGGATATCTATATATGTATGCTCGTGTGTGCGTTTAGAAAAACCCGAGAAATTCCCATAATAAAGCACAAACAAGAAAACAACAACAACAGCAACAAAAAGCGCGCAAACGAGTTAAATTTTGCAAAACGCTAAAATTAAACAATCACCCAAGCGACATAAATTAATAACAGCAAATACATACATACACGTTATATGATGATGATCATGATGATGATGATGATGATGATGGTAGTCCATAAGACGAAGAAGAGCCGCTATGAAAAAAAAAAAGTATGCAAGCGAGCCTTTTTTCACCATTTCGGACAGTTTTTTGTGCGTTAGTGCGAACGGAATGATTTTAAGAGAAATTTGATCGCCGGGTAAACTTTACGTCGGACATACTCAGAAAAGACTAGATAACTAGACTATTGTGGCAACTGTCTTTCGAAAGGCGGAATAGAAGAATTTATTCTAGAAAAATAGTTGTCTTTGGAAAGACAGTTGCCCGAATAGCCACATAAATTAACGAAACTCAAACAAGTCCAAAGGCTGACAAAGGTTTTTTTATTATCAAAGCTCGACAGACTTGGCCAACTACTACATAATACATTAGCAACAAAATCATATTGGTCGACATAGAAAAGACACACAAGCAACATAAAAAAGGAAGAAGAAAACACCAATGAGAATACTAGAATAGCAATCAACAGCAACAGGTTTTCTTGTTTCCAGTTTAGTCAGTACATAAATCTCACCACTTAATTTTCTAACTATGTACAAAAGTGCAACAATACACAGAAAGGTGACAAACAACAATAGAGAGCAGGGAAAAGAAATACTAAAACATAAATAAAAGAAATATGAATAAAAAACTTTTAAAAATGATATAAACAAAAAAATGCGAAGCAAAGTTCTAGCAATTGTTATATTTTGTCGCTATTACATAGTAGATATTTACATATCGTCGCTGCGCCAACAAATTCAGTTATATGTTTTTTTTCGATTTCTTTTTATTACATATTTATTTAGCGCTATCCGCTAGCCACAATTCTGCATTTCCCGTTTTCTGATATCCTTCTTTGGTTAGAAGTTATCAAACCCAGCTATATGCTCTCAGTAGTAGAAATGCTCTGTAAAATCAGTTATACATCTATTTTCGTATAATTGTTTTTTGATTTCAGGTTATTTTTGTGTAAAAAAATTATTTAAAACAAGTAAAAGCGTGGCTGTCTTCGGCCGTACCGAAGACTTCATACCTTTCATGAGTGGGGAAATGAAAAGTTACCTATGTATGTACATAGCCGGATTAAGTTTAATTTATAATTTTAATTCTGTGGGTTATTTATGGAAAGATTTATTAGAAAAAATGGTGTCTTGGCTATTTAAATGGAGGAGTTATACACCAAAATGTCCATATCTGAACAATCGGTTGTATGGGAGCCATATGTTGTAATGGTCCGATCTTTACAATTTTCGGTAACCCCGTTTGGGCCCATATGGGTACAAATACTTAAAAATTTCACGCCGTTAGCTGTTAAAATGGAGGAGTTCTACACCAAAATGTGTATATCTGAACAATCGGTTGTAGGGGAGGTATAGGTTATAGTGGTCCGATCTTAACAATTTTCGGCAATCCCGTTTGGGTCCATATGGGTACAAATACTTCAAAATTGCAGGCCGTTAGCTGTTAAAATGGAGGAGTTATACACCAAAATGTCCATATCTGAACAATCGGTTGTAGGGGAGCTATATGTTATAGTGGTTTGATCTTGACAATTTTCGGTAACCCTGTTTGGGCCCATATGGGTACAAATACTTCAAAATTTCACGTCGTTAGCTGTTAAAATGGAGGAGTTCTACACCAAAATGTGTATATCTGAACAATCGGTTGTAGGGGAGGTATAGGTTATCTATAGTGGTCCGATCTTAACAATTTTCGGCAATCCCGTTTGGGTCCATATGGGTACAAATACTTCAAAATTGCAGGCCGTTAGCTGTTAAAATGGAGGAGTTATACACCAAAATGTCCATATCTGAACAATCGGTTGTAGGGGAGCTATATGTTATAGTGGTCCGATCTTGACAATTTTCAGTAACCTTGTTTGGGCCAAAATGGGCACGTCTACTTCAAAGTTTCATGTCCTTAGCTGTTTAAATGGGGAAGTTATGCACAAATTACATCCAAAAATTTCATGTATATCTGAATAATCGGTTGTTTTCTATATGTTATAGTGGTCCGATTCGGACAGACGGACAGAAGGACAGGCGGACAGACGGACATGGCTTAATCGACTCAGCTCGTGATTCTGATCATATCGGTATATATTTTGGTGGGTCCCCCACGCTTCCTTCTGGTACTTTCGACAAAAATTTTTTGGCACTAAGTTATAATACCATTTCATTCTCATGAAAGGTATAAAAAGCGTATGTGACCAATTTTCAAAATAGGAGGGGCACTGGTCAATTAAATAATGCATTTCCAAGCTATCGCTAATTGCATCGGACCCTAGCGAAGAATTGTATACACATATTTCACGATTTCTTACCCCCACTAGCAAATTTAAACAATTTGTAAAAAGAGCTATGTGCTGTAAAACGGCGCAAATGCTTCATGCGAAGTGGTTGGTCAAAAAAAAGTTAAAAAAAAATTGCACAAGTCTATTACATACATATGTGTAGTATCAGTAGTTAACAATTCAAACTAGAAAAAATATTCTCTAGGATCACCAGAAAACGGTTTTTTTGCTCTCCTGAAAAGTTGCTGAAAAACGTATAGCTCTTTTTGTTGGCGCAGCGACCACGCCCACTTTTATATATGGGTATTAATAAAGTGGCCTAATAAAAACATTTTAAGCGATATCTTTGTCAAATATAAAGATAATTCATTGAAATTTTGTGGCAAGAGTTCCACAATAGACCGGAAACAAAAAATAGACAAATTTTGGAAAATGGGCGTGGCACCGCCTCTTTTTAGACAAAGGAATATACGAGATTTCTTAACCTAACTCGACAAATAATTGAGATATTATGACCAAACTTGGTTTATACACTTTTATAACTTGTGTTAATAGACACGCAAAAATTTATTGAAATCGGTTTATGACCACGCCTACTTTTTAACAAAGATATTTCTGGAACACCCATTGGGAATTTGTAACGTGACATCTTTGTAACTAGAAGTCATAAAGGAATGAAATTTTGCACAAAGAATAATATTCATATGCTTAGTTGGATGACTGATAAAAATTATGAAAATGGGCGCGGCTACGCCCACTTTATGCAGCACTCGTTTCATATAAAATACACCATGTATCCATCAAACGCAAACAAACAATGAAAGCATACAGCTGAGTATCTAATGTTCGATTCCACTCGAACTTAGGCTTCCTTACTTGTTTTAAATAATTTTTTTACACAAGCATATAGCTATGTTTGATAACTTCTAACCAAAGAAGGATATCAGAAAACGGGAAATGCAGAAATGTGGCTAGCGGATAGCGCTAAACAAATATGTAATAAAAAAAAAAATCGAAAAAAAAACATATATGTAACTGAATTTGTTGGCGCAGCGACGATATGTACATAGGAAGACATACATACATATATACATACATTAGATAAGGTTAGTCCCCATACGAAAAAAAAAAAGTTGTAAAAGTCCGACCCTAAATTTGAAGCTTATATTGAAAGCCGAAATAATTTTTTTCTTGTAACTTTGTTATTTAACATCCGATTTTTAAAATTGATACGTCATTATTTTCGTATTTCGAAGCTCTATATTTTCTTTTAATGTCCTTTTGCACTCTGAAGTCCCGGTATTTCGCGGGATCAGAAAAAAAAATAAAATTTTTTTCTTTAATCCTCTCAATATAAGCTTCAAATTTAGGGTCGGACTTTTACAACTTTACATATACTGAATTGCTTAAAAAAATTAGTTAAATAATATCTACGTTAAATAACTTCTTTGTGACGTAACTCCTTTGTTTATTAATTTAGTAAAACCGTTTCAAGGCAACATTGTCATGAATTCTGAACCACTTTCATTTGGCAATACAAAGAGGATAATTCATGGACATACAAATAAGTTAGCTGACCCAACTATGTGAAAACGACTTCAGAGCTCAAAAGGACATTAGAAGAAAGTGTAGAGCTTCAAAATACGAAACTAATGACGTATCAATTTTAAAAATCGGATGATAAATAACAAAGTTACAAGAAAAAAACAATTTCGGCGGTATTTCGCGGGGTCAAAAAAAATTTTTTTTTGTGTCCCTTAACCCTCTCAACATAAGCTTCAAATTTAGGGGCGGACTTTTACAACATTTTTTTCGACCCTATCTAACATATGTACATACATATGTACATAGATTGAGACCAACTATGTATTTGGCTTGCGGCCAAAATGATTGTACAAAAATACATGCTAACATGCTTTGCTACAAATTTAGTTTATCGATCGATTGCTATAAATAAAAAGGTGGAAAATTTTTTCTCCAGCAAATTGAACCGTTAATAAAAATGTACGTATGTATGTAGATATTTATGCATTTCAGTTCAAAAACAACACGTGCGCTGTGTCACAATTTTTTCGTAGGGGTAAGATGAACGGGTATCGGATTTAGGTAAATAAATACTCATTCATAATACATACATACATTTGTAGTATGTATGTAGGTACTTAGTACCTGTATAAAATTAGATAGACAGGTAGTTTATTGAAAAAAGGTACATACATACAAACGTGTGTAGATGAGCACCTGACACGCAAACTACCCATTTTTCATGATTTTACGTATGTACATATATATTCTCAAAGTGAAGAAATAGTGCATGCATTTAAGGCAAACAAACTGAAATGAGTTTCGAATCCATTGAATATAAATATAAATTTATTTGCATGTTTGTATACAAAAAACAAAGCCAGTATATGTATGTACATGTACATATATTGCCTGGTTTAGTTTGTGTAACGATCGATCGGTAGACGAATATGTACAGATGTGTGTACATATGTATTTATGTATGTATATCATAATACATATCTACTGCTGGCGGCGCTATTTTGTCGTTGTCGAAGCTCGTTTTGTAGTCATCGCCCAAGCAAAGTACACAATAAATATTTATCTTGGGGTTTTCCCAAACAACAAATACCAAACAAAACAAGTAAGGAAGCCTAAGTTCGAGTGGAATCGAACATTAGATACTCAGCTGTATGCGTTCATTGTTTGTTTGCGTTTGTTCGATATAGGGTGTATTTTACATAAAGCGAGTGCTGCATAAAGTGGGCGTAGCCATGCCCATTTTCAACATTTTTATCAGTCATCCAACTAAGTATATGAATATTATTCTTTGTGTAAAACTTCATTCCTTTATGACTTCTAGTTATAAAGATGTCACTTTACAAATTCCCAAAAGGTGTTCCAGAAATTCTTCTTCTTCTTCTTGATTGGCGCTTAACCGTCTAGACGATTCTGGCCGAGTCCAACAGAGCGCGCCAATTGCTTCTGTTTCGCGCAGCATGGCGCCACTTGGGAACACCTAGGGAGGCAGCATCGCTGTCCACCTGATTTTCCCAACGCAGTGGAGGTCTCCTTTTCCTTTTGCGTTCAGCGGGTTTCGATAGAAATGCTTTCTTGGCCGGAGCGCCTTCGTCCATTCTCACGACATGACCTGCCCAACGCAGCCGCTGGATCTTTATTCGCTGAACAATGTCGATGTCTGTGTAAAGCTCGTACAGCTCATCGTTAAATCTCCGTCGATACTCGCCCACGCCAACGCGCAAAGGTCCATAAATCTTACGAAGAACTTTTCTCTCGAATACCCCAAGTGCCATCTCATCTGATTTTGAAATTGTCCATGCTTCTGCGCCGTACATGAGGACTGGAACGATGAGCGTCCTGTAGAGTGTGACTTTTGTTTGTCGAGAGAGGACTTTACTTTTCAGTTGCCTACTTAGTCCGAAGTAGCATTTATTGGCAAGCGTGATTCTTCGTTGGATCTCCGTGCTGACATCATTCTTGGTGTTAATGCTGGTTCCCAGATAGACGAAGTCCTTAACAGTTTCGAATTTGTAGCTACCAACATTGACGTGGCTGCCAAGGCGTGCTGTTTCTTTGTGTGATGACAGGAGGTACTTCGTCTTGTCCTCGTTACCCGCCAAACCCATTTTCTTAGCCTCTTTATCCAGCTGGGAGAAGGCAGAACATACGGCGCGAGTATTAGTGCCAATGATGTCGATATCATCGGCGTACGCCAGCAGTTGCACACTCTTGTGATATAAGATGCTTCCTGTATGGTTAAGTTCTGCAGCTCGTATTATCTTTTCCAGCATCAAATTGAAGAAGTCGCACGAAATAGAGTCACCTTGTCTGAAACCTCGTTTGGTCTCGAACGGCTCGGAGAGGTCCTTCTCAATTCTGACGGAGCTGGTGGTGTTAGTCAACGTCATTTGGCATAGCCGTATAAGTTTAGCTGGGAAACCAAATTCAGACATTGCGGCATACAGGCAATTCCTATTCGTGCTTTCAAAAGCGGCTTTAAAATCGACAAAGAGATGGTGTGTGTCAGTTCCTTTTTCATGGGTTTTTTCCAGTATTTGTCGTATTGTGAAGATCTGGTCGATGGTAGATTTACCAGGTTTGAAGCCACACTGATAAGGTCCAATCAGATTGTTGACGATAGGCTTCAGTCTTTCGCACAATACACTTGCTAAGACCTTATATGCGATATTCAGGAGGCTTATCCCACGATAATTGGCGCGTACTGTGGAGTCTCCTTTTTTGTGGATTGGGCAGAGCACACTTAAGTTCCAATCGTCGGGCATGCGCTCGTCCGACCATATTCTGCATAGGAGTTGATGCATGCTCCTTATCAACTCTTCGCCACCATGTTTGAATAGCTCGGCTGGCAAGCCGTCAGCACCCGGGGCCTTCTTATTCTTAAGCCTAGCTACTGCTATTCGCACTTCGTCATGATCAGGTGGTGGAACATGCCTACCATCATCTGCTATTGGGGAATCGGGTCGTACATCTCCTCCTACCGCACTTTCACTGTTGCCATTATCTAGCTAGGAGGAGAAGTGATCCCTCCACAACTTAAGTATGCTCTGGACATCAGTTACCAGATCACCGTTATCATTCCGGCAGGAATTTGCCCCGGTCTTGAAACCTTCAGTCATCCGCCTGATTTTTTGATAGAATTTTCGAGCATCGTTCCTACCCGCCAGCATCTCAAGCTCTTCACACTCGCGCCTTTCAGCCTCCCTTTTCTTCTTTCGAAAAAGGCGCCTCTCTTCCTTCTTCGCCGTTCGATAACGCTCCCATACGCTTCGCGTTGCGCCCGCACACAATGTAGCCCTGTAGGCGGCGTTCTTTCTTTCCGAGGCATCGCGGCATTCCTTGTCGTACCAGGTGTTTTTGTGGGCTCGCTTGTATCCTATAGATTCCTCAGCGGCGATACGAAGTGAACGAGCGATGTGTTCCCATTCCTCAGATACATCGTTTGGTGAAGGGTTGCTCTCAGAGAGCAGGAGTGAGAGCCGAGTGGTGTATTCATTGGCTGTCTGCGTCATGTGCAGCCTTTCGACTTCAAACTTTCCTTGCTGTCCTGTTGGCACATTCTTTGCTGCACAGAGGCGGGTGCGTACCTTGGCTGCTACAAGATAGTGGTCGGAGTCGACATTGGGACCACGGATTGTGCGCACATCTAGGATGCTGGAGCTGTGTCTGCCGTCGATCATGACGTGATCAATTTGATTTCGCGTTTTTCGATCAGGAGACAGCCACGTGGCTTGGTGTATTTTTTTGTGCTGGAATCTGGTACTGCTAATGACCATGTTTCGTGACCCGGCGAAGTCGATCAGCCTCGTCCCATTGGGACTGGTTACGTCGTGGAGACTGAATTTTCCGACTGTGCTGCCAAAGATACCTTCCTTACCCACCCTGGCATTAAAATCGCCAAGCACAATCTTAATGTCGTGACGGGGTAGCGGTCGTATGCATGCTCTAACTGCTCATAGAAAGTGTCTTTGATCGCATCGTCCTTCTCTTCCGTCGGGGCGTGGGCGCAGATGAGAGATATGTTGAAAAATCTCGCTTTGATGCGGATGGTGGCTAGACGCTCGTTCACTGGCGTGAACGACAGTACTCGGCGGCTGAGTCTCTTTCCCACCACAAAACCAACACCAAATATACGCTCCTCTGCATGGCCACTGTAATATATAGCGCAAGGCCCACATTTCTTCTTGCCTTGCCCCTTCCACCGCATTTCTTGTATGGCGGTGATGTCAGCTTTCACTCTTTCGAGGACATCAACCAGCTGGGCAGAGGCACCTTCCCAATTAAGGGTCCGGATGTTCCAGGTGCTTACCCTCAAATCATAGTCCTTTAAACTTTTCCCGTGGTTGTCATCAGAAAGGGGTGGTCTCATCCGAGGCTTTGTTGTTGTTTTCATTGGATAGGATTTTTACGTGGTGGGTCCCAAGCCCGACGCACAACCCGCCCTGCGGGAGTTGTATATTGTTACACGTTTATATAGCGAGCCGCTTGCTCCAAGACAGACGCCCGCTCGCAGCCGCACCTTCTGGTGAACAGACGCTGCAGTTATTCCCCTCAATAAGCCCTTAAACCGCATATGTCGGAGTGGCCTTGTCGAGTTGTCGCCTTCTCACTTTAGTTCACCACCAAACGGGTGTTCGGTGGCTATCCAGAGGACACTGCGCGGAAGTCGTGAGCTGCTTGCTCCGCATGCAAAAGAATCGCTCTGGCCACCCCCAGGTGGCCAGTCAGAAGCTTTCCCCACTTACGTGGACTTCTACACACGGAGCCATCCTCCAGAAATATCTTTGTTAAAAAGTAGGCGTGGTCATAAACCGATTTCAATAAATTTCTGCGTGTCTATTAACATAGGTTATATAAGTGTATAAACCAAGTTTCGTCATAATATCTCAGTTAAGTATTTGTCGAGTTATGGGCTAAGAAATCTCGTACATCCCTTTGTCCAAAAAGAGGCGGTGCCACGCCCATTTTCCAAAATTTTTGCGTTTTTCGTTTTATGTCCACAGTTGGACTCTTGCCATAAAATTTCAACGATATATCTTTATATTTGACAGAGATATCGCTTACAATGTTTTTATTAGGCCACTTTATAATACAAATATATAAAAGTGGGCGTGGCCGTCAACCGATTTTAACTATTTTCCGTTCAAACGTTTTCCTAAATAAGTAAATAACGCGTACCAAATTTCATCGATATATCTTCAATGGTTTCTGAGTTATGACATATAAAACTTTCAATGTTTGACCCTTAATAAGTGGGCGTGGCACCGCCCATTTTCCAAAATTTCATCAAATTTCTTCCTAGAGGCCTGAGCTCAACACGTGGGTAAAATTTCATCACTCCAACTATATTAGTGACTGAGATACCAAATTTCCGATTTTTTCTATATAGGAAAAGTGGGCGTGGTCATGGTCCGATTTCGCCCATTTTCAATACCAACCGTCCCAGTCTCGATACCAACTTGCATTTCAAATTTCATCAAAATATCTCAATTTTTGCGCGAGTTAGAGTGTTTACAGACGGACGGACGGACGGACATGGCTCAATCGATTTCTCTTTTCACCCTGATCATTTTGATATATATAAGTCTATATCTATCTCGATTATTTCATTCTGTTACAATCCACCGTTATGTGATTAAAACTATAATACTCTGTGTACTAGTACAGCTGAGTATAAAAACGCGACGCATATGGCAACAGCCAACGATGATAATGCTGTGCTTATAATACGCGTTCGCAATGGAATTTCACTCGCTCAAGCTTTTGCTTTTGCGCTTTGAAATTTTGTTTTTTGTTTATTTATTTTTTTGTTTATTATTTATTTTTTCCTGGCTTTTGCAGAAGAGCAAATGGTGTAATAATGTTTCAGTCAGTATAAATTTTATACAAACCTTAAGCACAATCTTGGCAATTTTTTTTGTACTATAGTAGAAAAAATAAAATAAGAAAAAAATAATTAAAAAATAAACGGCCAGTAAAACCAAAAAATTTCGATTTTAACAATTTTATAAAGCAATATTTTTTTTATGAATAAGGGGATTTTACTTTGGATTTTCAAAATTTTTTTGTTTTAGAAATTTTCGATTTTCGCAATTCTCATTTCTCACTGGGGTTTTCAAAATTCCATGTTTTCCATTTTCGAAATTCTTAATCTTCGAAATTAGCAATCTTCGAAAATTTAAATTTTCGATACTATCGAAGCTCTTTAGGTATTTAAAGTTTTCAAATTTCCAAGTTTTCATTTTCGAAATTTTTCATTTTCGATATTATCGAAAATTTTAGGTATTCAAAGTTTTAAAATTTCCAAGTTTTCCATTTTAAAAATTTTCAATCTTCGATTTCAATTTCCGATATGATCGAAGTTCTTGAGATATTCAGTTTTCAAATTTCCAAGTTTTCCATTTTCAAAGTTTTCAATCTTCGATTTCAATTTCAATTTCCGTTATTATCGAAGTTCTTGAGGTATTTAAAGTTTTCAAATTTCCAAGTTTTCCATTTTCAAAATGTTCAATCTTCGATTTCAATTTTAATTTTCGATGTTAATAAAGTTCTTAGGTATTCAGTTTTCAAATTTCCAAGTTATTCAATTTCCAAGTTTTCAATCTTCGATTTCAATTTTAATTTTCGATGTTAATAAAGTTCTTAGGTATTCAGTTTTCAAATTTCCAAGTTATTCAATTTCCAAGTTTTCAATCTTCGATTTCAATCTTAATTTTCGATATTATCGAAGTTCTTAAGTATTCAAATTTTTCGAATTTCGAAGTTTTCCATTTTCAAAATATTCAATCTTCGATTTCATTTTAATTTTCGATATCATCGAAGTTCTTGAGGTATTAAAAGTTTTCAAATTTCCAAGTTTTGCATTTTCGAAATGTACAATCTTCTATATTATCGCAATTCTTCATGTATGCAATGTTCTAAAATTTCAAAGTTTTCCAAATTCGCAATTTTCAATCTTCGAAAATATAAATTTTCGATATTATCGAAGTTCTTGAGATATTAAAAATTTGTTTAACCATCAAAGTTATACTCATATGTATGTATATAAACTCATAATTATATAGTCCATACTTCTTTGGCCAAATGTTAACACTCATTTGGTTTTTTCTTTCTTTTTGCTATGTATTTGGTTTGTTGAACGGGAAATGTATGCTTAGCAACAAAATTGTCGGTGCATCCATTGATAACTTACCTAATCGGATCGTAACCGGTGAATTTGTGCTTTTTAGTCCACAATCAGACAGGTGACAGGTGTACATTAGAGTGGCCATAAAAGTTGGAAGTAAAATAACGCATACATATGTACATTTTTTTTTGTAGACAAAAAAACACTACAATTCCCTGCAAAAATCATTGGATTATATGCTCCATTTGTGGTAAGTTGGAGTACTTTCAAAGTGACCACTAACATAGCCCAAACGACCGATTCATGTATCTGCATCGGTTCGTAGTTAGCCGAACATAACAAAAACCAAATTTTTATCGCGACGAAGACGATATGTGTATCCATACATAACTACATACATACATATGTTTGAATGTATACACGTCATTCGTCGTCGTCGCGATAAACATTTAGTTTTTGTTGTTATGTTCGGCTTACTGTTAGGTACTCCATCAATTAATCCAATGTAGGTACTCCATGGATTAATATGATTGTTATGCGGGACTGGAGTATATACTCCATTGCAATGACATGCAATGTTAAATGGACCATATTTTTTGTATGAAATGTGGCAAGTTATGGAGTAATCGGTTGGTCCATAGCGAGCACTCCATGGATTAGCGAATGGAGTACTCGGTATTTTTGCAGGGATTTATATACCTACACATTTGTATTATCTATTAATTTAATATATTATTTTAAACAAAATCTGTTTTATTCGATTGGTTTTTCTTTTGGTTTTACCTCTTTTTGCCGTGCACGTGTCGAATTTTTTGTGTTTCGTTAATTTGGTTTTGTTCGTCTTTGTTTTTGATCATTATCATTTGCTTTGCTTTTGTGCTTGGGTTTTTTTCTGCCACATTTCACCTGTTTTATATTTGCGCAAGCGTTGTGTTTGAAGACATACATATTTATATATATATTTAGCGCACCTTTAACCACATGTACATAGGTTGTATGTAGTTGACGATTTTCGTTTTTAGCATACTTTTGTTTTGTTAGTGGAGAAATTCAAATTTAAACTCAGCTTAAGTATAATCTCTATAAAATTAGCTTAAAGTTCCATTGAAATTTAAGCCTTAAGCATGGATTAATCTATAGCGCGAACTGAAAACTTTAACTAAGTTTCAAGCTCAATGCTCAGTTTAAAACTCAAATTCAGTTTAAAACTCAAACTCAGTTTAATCTTTAATTCAAGTTTAAACTAAGTTTGAGGCAGAACTACAATTTACGCAAGTGTATTGAATTTGAACCGAAAATCGCAGCTTTAATCATTAGGAGAGGCTTTCTGAAATTCCCTTATATGCACAATTTTGTAACGTCTCATAGTTTACAAATAATTTTATATTTAAATGGAAGTATAATGTAAATAATTGCGTAAGATTATAAAATCTATTGTGCTTAATCGTTTACATAAAAATTCTTTTCTCGGAATTTAAAGTTCCATTCAACCGTAATTAGGGATGCTTTGGCACTTTCTGATTGATTGATTCGATTACGTTTCCTATTATTTGCTTGGTTTTTTTGTGGTTATGATCGATGTGCAAGACTTTTACGCGCTGATGCTGTTTTTTTTTTTTCATTCAAATAACCTAGATGAGCAAGAATATTGATTGAATGAATAGAATGAAGCATTTATTGTTTTTTAATGAAATCCAATACTAATCAATTAATTTTCTCTGCTAAGTTAGGTTAGGTTAGACTGGCCATTAATAGCATCAATCTGAGTAAGTCCGTAGTGGTGAAATGTTGAAATTTAAGTTAATAAATTTATTACTACGTTTTATGTTATGTAAATATGTATGTTTTTTTTTATCTGGTAATATTTCTTCATTCACAACTCAGCTAAAAAATTGTTTTCTTTCGTAAAAATTTACTGTTGTGGAAAAAAAGAAATCGATTCTACAGAAATCGCATTATACAATTATACGAGGTACATATTTATTAGTATTAAATTTTGATAGATCAATTAGATACTATTTGTTGTTGCCAAATTAGATCATTAAAAATAGCGTTGACAGAATCGTCTTTTCGAGTTGAACCGTAGAGTGTACGAATTCCTAGGCACATATTTACATATCGTCGCTGCGCCAACAAAAAGAGCTATACGTTTTTCTGCAACTTTTCAGGAAAGCAAAAAAACCGTTTTCTGGTGATCCTAGAGAATATTTTTTCTAGTTTGAATTGTTAACTAATGATACTACACATATGTAATAGACTTGTGCAATTTTTTTTTTACTTTTTTTGACCAACCACTTCGCATGAAGCATTTGCGCCGTTTTACAGCACATAGCTCTTTTTACAAATTGTTTAAATTTGTTAGTGGGGGTAAGAAATCGTGAAATATGTGTATACAATTCTTCGCTAGGGTCCGATGCAATTAGCGATAGCTTGGAAATGCATTATTTAATTGACCAGTGCCCCTCCTATTTTGAAAATTTGTCACATACGCTTTTTTTAAATAATTTTTTTACACAAAAATAACCTGAAATCAAAAAACAATTATACGAAAATAGATGTATAACTGATTTTACAGAGCATTTCTACTACTGAGAGCATATATGTAGCTGTTTGATAACTTCTAACCAAAGAAGGATATCAGAAAACGGGAAATGCAGAATTGTGATAGCGCTAAATAAATATGTAATAAAAAAAAATCGAAAAAAAAACATATAACTGAATTTGTTGGCGCAGCGACGATATGTATATTCCTCCGAACTTTGAACGTGTTTTATTTCGGGTTCTGCTCAAGCGATCGAAATACTTATTTTGCAAAAAATTCATGATTTTTGACTACGTTTAACACGCAGGCATAAAAAAGGTACCTTAGGGTGGTATAAACTAAGTACTGGGTGGTGGTGACCCCAATGGCGCACATAGGGTTAATAATATTCCATAGTAGAGGTCGGAAACTATCGATAGTCAGCACCATCGATAGTGTACGATAGTTTTTTGCAAACTATCGATAGTATATCGATAGTTGACAATAGTTTCGGGTGATTTGGGAGAGTCTACGGCTACGCTCACACTGTAACCGCCTTTTGCCGTCCGGCAGCAAATACATCCACAAACACATCTGTTTTAAATGAGCTCACCCGATTTCACCCGAATGTAAACAAACTTTGCCCACCTGTCCTGGTGTTATTCTTACCAATACATGAAAGTAATAGAAGATGATCCAATAAAACTTTTTTCAGTACATTAGGGGTATTCGCTATCCATAGCATAACCCTAGCACGTAGCACGGATTGCACGGATTGCAAAGTTTTACAACGCACAACAACAAAATACAGGCACACAAAAATATGCTACACCAAAACCTATGTATATTTCGAATTTTGCTTAAAATGTTTTTTTTTATGTGTATTTATTAAATTTACTAAAATAAAATGATTTATTTATTAAAAAGTGAGTGATGAACGCGTCCCTTTGGCTAAAAAGAAAAGCTGCTTCTTAAAATTTCCTACGACTGTGCAATGGGGTGCTCTCGATGTGTAGCATATTTTGGTCTAGGATATTTGCAATCCGTGCTATCTTGCTAGGGATAGCGAATACCCCTATTGTTTTGTTTTATTTATTTATTAGCCATTTATTCTTGTTCAAAAAAATTAATATATTAACCAGAGACCATAACAATTATAACAAATAAATATAAAAATCACTTGATAACAATTATTGAGCAATGGAAAAATTTTTCCATCATCAATAAAGATTACTCAAAGATCGATATTTTTTCGATCACATCATAATTGTTATGAGCAATTGATATTTTTTTCGATGTTCCATAACAATTTCTGGACGATGGATATTTTTTAGATCAGCTCATAATTGTTACTAGCAATTAATATTGTTTTCAATTTTCCATAACAATTACTGGATGATGGATATTTTTTAGATCAGTTCTTAATTAATTAAGACTCGACCAAATGATAGCCCTAGCCAAGCGCTTTCTTTTGATACCCATTTTGCGGTGTTCGGTAGTCCAAATGAAACCTTTCGTTTGATAGCCATATTGTAGTGTAATTTTATGTTTTTGGGTAATCACATTTTAAACGACCATGCGACTAGAATGCATAGTCGTATTTATGTTGCTTTGACTACTTGCTAGTCAGCAATTCAAACCCTGCATGGAATAGTTATCGTTTGTTTGGTGCCTAGTGGTCACATTTCAAATTTTCAATAAACTATCGATAGTTCAAACGATAGTCGAAAACCATCGATAGTGTAAACGATGTTCAGAAACCATCGATAGTGACGATAGTGCCATCGATAGTTTCCGACCACTATTCCATAGCATAAGCCGACCTTTCAAGCCAAAGACATTGGTGTATTAAACTTAGAGATCGGACTATAAATACCGAAAATATGAAAAAAATAGCTTTTAGCGACATTTAGCGGCATCCAAAAAAAAAAAATAAAAAACCTTTCCGGTAATGTTTTCCAAAAAGACATCATACGCGGGGGCGTACGGCGAACTTTATTTTTTGCGATACGGTCTAATGTACATATGTATCTCAGAGCTAGTTTTTGCCCGTGGTAGAACTTAAAACGATAATATATTCTCAATTTCCAAATGAAATATTGTCTTCAGGCGGCATCTACATATTTATATGCACATTAAACACACATGTGCAAATTAATTTTAAGGTTTTCATTATATGTATGTGTCCACAAAGCCAAATTTATACGAACGCAGAACGCTAAAATATGTGCATACATACATATGTATGTATGCAAATCTACTATATACTTCTTTTTGTTTCTAAAAATAAAAGAAACAAACATATTCAAGAATTGCGCCACGACAGGCAGACAGTTGTTGTCTATGCAACTGGCTAGCCAGATAGACGGGACATACATATATAATTATTTTTAATTTAGAAGCGACAGCGAGAGAGACAAAAAAAATAGAATTTTTAATTTTGCAAATTTTTTTTTGTTTCCCTTTCTTTTTTGCGACTGGTTCTTAAATTTAATTTAACGGCGTGGCAGTCACTGAACAGGTACATATGTATGTATATACGCATATACATGTATGCAAAAGCGGAACATTCCGGTACTTAAATATGTATGTAAATAAAATAAGCAGCTACAATCATTCACAACATTCACTCACCATCATAATTACGAACTTCCAAATCTGGCGGCAATGTAGCATAGCTAAGTGAGGATACAAGTTTATCATTGGATCTGTAGCCGTATTGTCGATGTGCTTCATTTATTTCCGAAGCGCCGAATGGCATTGTCAGCGCATTGACGCATTGTTCATCGCCAGACATGCAGGCCAAATGCAAAGCGGTATTACCATGACTATCGCGCAAGTTTGGCTGTGAATTAAATTAACAATAAAAAATTGTTATTTATTTATTACCTAGAGGCATTTAATCTCTAATGATATTCGTGATTATGTATAAATGAATGAGATTACACATTTATTGCACAAATGCATGTGCTTGTACATACCTCTGCGCCGGCCAGCAATATCATTCGCAAAATTCTTCTCTGCTTCGTAAGCGCCGCTAAATGCAATGGCGTTTGGCCACAATCATTTTTGATATTCAACAAACACGGATGTATGGCGAGGCGTATAAGTGCGGCCACCACATTCTCATGTCCCGATATGCAAGCCAAGTGCAGATAACTGTGAGAAAAGTAGCAGATATGTATGTACATATTTTAGCATTAAAAAAAATTATATACATAAATGTAAAAAGTCTGTGTTGTTTTGAAAAGGCATCAAGGCGCATGAACTTACGTATCACCATCATCATTTTGTTGGTAACATTGTTCCCAAGCTGGCAATTGTTTCCTCTCACGCGGCGTTTTCGTTTTTGTTGCCGTGGCTGTGGACGATGCTTTTGCTGCTGGCTCAGTTTTTGTATTCCTACTGCTGCCAGACGCATTCAAGTTATTTGTATTTGCACTTTGTAAGCTTAAATCACTAAATCTTTCCGATATTTGTTTGTCCACATCAGTTTTGTGTCTTATATTTGCACTGGTTGGCGATGTGCGGGAAGAGGAAGTTGTTTTGGGGGTGGTGGTGGTGATGTTACGTTCGACTTTGATATTTGAAACGTTTTTGGGAGATTCGTCATGCTCTTCTGTTGATGCTCCATCGTCTTCTTCTTCTTCAATGCAACCCGAATCCAAGGCCAAGCTATCAGCAACAACAACCTTAGGGTTTTGAGTTGATTTATGGTTTTTGGAACTCGGTCTGTTCAGGTTATTCCCCTTATTCTCATTTCCAGACGAACTTTGCTTCTGTTCGTCATGCTCTTCGCCAAGAAAAGAACTTTGTGGACCTGAAAGGAAACCAGAATCTATTCCTTGTGCTTGCTCTTCCATGTCAAGCATTTCCTTATTTTGTTGAGTGCCACCTCCATCGTCTGTTTTTATTGTGCCGTGAGTGGATTTTTGACTGGACATTTTATCGTATTATTTGGTAGTTTTCCTGGTAGTTTAGATTAGTGACTTTGATGAAATTACGGCTTTTTGCTCAAGAATT
Organism: Urophora cardui; assembly: GCA_960531455.1. Taxonomy (NCBI): domain Eukaryota; kingdom Metazoa; phylum Arthropoda; class Insecta; order Diptera; family Tephritidae; genus Urophora; species Urophora cardui. The sequence goes on along the minus strand of OY482674.1, from coordinate 32,353,805 downwards.
CCTCACTTGTGTGTTCTTCGGTTTAATTGTAATTTTGAAAAAAATCTCTGTAGTTTCATTAGTTTTTAGTTAAATTCTGGAAATAAGGGAGGGGAAAAAATATGATGTTAGTTAGAATTAAGTTTTCTGTTGTGGTTTTAACGGTTTGATCAGCGACGGAAGTGAAAAAATGAGGCAGGAAATGTCACAATTTTCATTACCGATTTATTATACAAACTTTTAATTAAGAGGTTTAACTGAGGCGTTATTTATCTGTATTTTAAGTACACCCAACGGTTGCTGCAAAGTGTTCTCTGCCTATACATGCTACAATCTCAGAAGATAGTCGAGAAGGTCACAGAATAAAACGTTATCTCTTCGTAGTTCAACGGTGCCGGATGTGTCTTTATGCATATAAATGCATGCGTATATATTTATGTAAATACATATATTAATATATAATATGCATATATTTGCGTATACAAAACGATACAATTTCCGCCAATTTATGGAAATCTTTTCTGTGGAATGATACTTTGCAAACTTTGATATAACTTCAACTGCATTTATTTGCAAACCACAGGAAATTTTTCAATGAAATTTTCAGGTAATGTTCTGTGAATGCTAGCTAATTCTACTTATTTTAGCACTTTCGACAACGCAAAAATACTGTGGCTTGCTCTTTTATATACACTTGTTTCGGTAATTATCTAGTTTACGGTGCAACGACTAAAATAGTTCCCCGCTTGTTAAAAATTGACGAGTTTTAGCCGTTGCACCGTAAACTAGATAATTACCCTTGTTTCAATCTCTTTAACACTGCTATTTCACAAAAATCTTTGTTTTCACTTGTTTCCACAGATGTGAGTAAATTCCTTTACTGGCAATGCTTTACGTTTTAAGCCGCTTCTACAACAGGTAAACCAGTATGCACAGTCCTGGTATGCACTTATTTACATATGAATGTAGATAAATACATAGATATGTATATGCATATTATATACACTTTGTATTAGCCTTGGGTAACTCAGCACTGAGTCATGACTCTGCGTCAACTCCCATCAGTGAGCTGCACGCTCAAGCTCACCTCACGATAAAATGATAACTCAGTAGCACACTTGACTCCGTTGGCACGTTTATAGCACGTCAACTCAGTAGCACACTTGACTCCGCTGGCACGTTTATAGCACGTCAACTCAGTAGCATACTCGACTCCGCTGGCACGTTCGATTTCTCCTCTTATTTAGCGTCATCTTGTGCATGCTTACTTTATATGGCACTTGGTGTATTTTGGTGGTTTTTGGTATTGGGGTGGTCACCTATTTATGCATTTTTTCATTTATTCCAGGCGATTTAGGCAAATTTGGTGTATGTAGGTGTATTCTGCATGAATTGTACTAACTTTCGGACACTAACCCGTTTTTGTATGGACACTAATTTTGGGGGTTTTTCGGTTGTTCCCCTTAATTTTGGTAAATTTGGTTATGATATTCAGAAACTAGATGATTTTTCCCAACTTTTGGACTTTAACCCATTATCGTATGTATGTGCATATATAAAAAGATACATTCATTTGAAATATTGTAATTGATATTATCAACTAAGTTTATATTGGCACACATATGTATATTTTATTTATCCATCAGATATCCCAATATGTGTACTTAATGAACATCTCAAAAATCCCTAAATACCCTATATCTCAGAGCTACATAGGTCTAAAGCAATAATCAACAACAAAAACGACATTAATTAATTTTCCGTATATTTGCCCACCCACACCTATCAATTCAATTATATTATTGATTTATATCCCATTCGCGTACAAATATCAATTCATCATTGGAGCGACTCTTCCACTGACACAGTCTCTGATAGCACACAGTAACACTTTTTGGTTGACAATAGGCGAGTTCCCGTGATCCAGATCCGGATAAGAAGTTTGCATGCAAATGCAACAAGAATTCTGTGATCCTGCCGTTTATCTGTATCGATTTCGGATCCGCATAGATTGTAATAGGTTGTGTTGATCCAGATAAATACCAGGATCACAAAATTGTTGTCGCATTTGCTTGCAAAATTTGTATCCGGATCTCGATCACTGCCACGGGAACTCAGCTAATAGCACGAAAGTAATATGTGCTGTAGCACAATCGTGCTGTAACACAAACGTGTTGTAGCACAATCGTGCCAACTCAGTGAGTCGACTCTTTATAGTGAGTCAGTGCTTATGTGTCAACTCCCAAAAAATCGTGTCATTACTCACCCCTACTTTGTATATTTACTTAAAATACCTTCCACTACAGTAACGTGATTGAATAATCGTGCAATGTTTTTGCGAAATGAAATTGCACAATCTTTAATGGTTGAAAATCACTTTTGCATATTCTTTGTTTTTTCAAACCACTAAAATACTTTTGCATGTATTTACATTGGCAAATTTCGAAGCAATGAATAAAACAGGTGTCCAGAAAAGTTTTAGTTGTTTCACTTTTTGTCGTGGATCACCTATTTAACAGAAAAACATCCAAATTCGTTCGCTATCTCGTTAAAACTGCTATGAAATAGGCATGGGTAACACTGCGCTGCGCGGCGCAATTGCGCTAACACCAACCCTGGCGTTATTGCGCTAACTCCGATTTGGGAAATGCGCCAACTCAATATAGCGCCAACCCAATATAGCGCCAACTCAATATTGCGCCAACACAATTTTGCCTTATAACACCGACTCAATTTCGTGCGCTAACACCAGCACCTATATAGCGCTAGTGTAAAATAGCGCAACCACAACGCCAATAACAGCACCATAGTATATGTATACGTATGACACCGTCACAATTATGTATGCTTGATAGTGATCTAAGTGACCTTAATTCCCAGCATATTTTCACAAATATACGGAATATGTTTCCAAATGATTATGAAAATTTAAATTAATTGTGCCCTCGTATATGTAAGCAGAATTGCGCCAAAAGAAATAAAAGAGGGATGGTAAACAGTAACAAACGAAAAAATGTTATTTATCGATTATTCCATGACAATTGCGCTAAAGGTGTTATTGCGCCAGTACCGTGAGTTGGCGCCACGACTGGCGCTGGAGTTATTGTATCAGCGCCAAAAAAATTGCGCCATTACCCATGGCTACTATGAAATATTTGCCTGCCTGTTGCGCGCACGCATGATCCATGGAGGAACAATAAAGGAGATTGCATAAGATCAGCTGACTTCTTCTTCAATCTTCATAAACACACGTACACAAGCATTTTTTTTTGTTGACATATGCCACACACACACGCACCCTAGCATTTCCATAGGGGCCGAATCTGTCAAATTCTTCTACATTCCTCTTTGCATGACACTTCTGGCCCCACTATGTATGAAGGTATGTCGTCATGCGAAAACCTTTTTGTTGAATCATGATCATGTCCAATAATTCTATATGGTCGTAGCGGCTAAAAGAGAATAGGCGATTACCGTTGAACGGCCGTAGCATGGAGGAACAATAATTATTGTTGAATCATGGCCCGTAGATAAAAATGTCAAAAACAGAAAAAGCGCCAGCAAACATACAAGCGAACACACAAGCTATTTCCACGAATAACACGTGCAAGAGGGCAAAATCAAAACAAAACACGATAATTTGACAGCTTACTATTCCAAAAACAAAATAGCCCTTCTCTGCTGCGTCCACCATTTTATTATTTCATCATGCGCGCACGAAGCCATATTTGTTTTGCTTTTGTATATAACGAATGCAACCGTGCGTTCGTGCCAAGTCTCCACTGTGAAACTCAACACAAAACAAAGTTTGTAGTGTTGGTAAGATAAGAAATGGAATTGCACAATTTTAAAATTAAAACTTAATTTTTTGTATGAAAGTGCCATGGAGGAACAATAAAGGAGAATGCATAAGATCAGCTGACTTCTTCTTCAATCTTCATAAACACACACGAACACAAGCATTTTTTTGTTGACATATTCCACACACACACGCACCCTAGCATTTGTGTGGCCCCTACATCTGTCAAATTCTTCTACATTCCTCTTTGCATGACACTTCTCGGCCCACTATGTATGAAGGTATGTCGTTATGCATTCTCCTTTATTGTTCCTCCATGGAAAGTGCTTAAAACTAATGCATTGCAAAAAAAATGAAAGGATGGCTGGGGAAGGAGGGTTGTTGCAATATGACATACATACAAACACGTTCCATGCATACTTTCTTTGAAATTCTACGGATCTTATGTCAAAATCAAAGTGAATGTGACAAAAGTTTCATATATGCATGATTCAACAATAAAGGTTTTCGCATGACGACATACCTTCATACATAGTGGGGCCATAAGTGTCATGCAAAGAGGAATGTAAAAGAATTTGACAGATTCGGCCCCTATGGAAATGCTAGGGTGCGTGTGTGTGTGGCATATGTCAACAAAAAAATGATTGTGTTCGTGTGTTTATGAAGATTGAAGAAGTCAGCTGATCTCATGCATTCTCCTTTATTGTTGCTCCATGTCCTGCATATATGCAAGTAAAATATATAAACAAAAAAGTTAAAAATCAACAGTTATTGCGATTACCTGTTTGGTGAGCACTGGAGTCCATGATACAAACAAACAAGGTAGTTTCATTTCACTTTGACATTGTCATTTTTGATTATAATATGGATTATTGACGTCTTATTTTAAGTCAAAAATTTAGGATTGCGTTGCCCAATCAAAAGTTTTTGGCTAAGGGTATATTTGAACAAAATATTTGGTATTTTAAATGAAATGGTGCTAATCAACAAAACAAATGAAAGACAACAATCAGCCGATGTAATGAGTATATTTTAACATTTTAAATATATTGAAAAAAAAGCTTTTCACCGAAAATGAAAAATAAGTTATTCATAAAAAATAAAATAGATTTATGCAGTTATTAAAGTCAAAAAATCTTATCAAAACGTCCTTTACACAATATTTGAAAACTGTTCGATTTTTTATGAATAAGGTAGGAGTTCTTAATTTTCTTTATATTTATTATTTATTACGTACATATACATATATATACATATTTGGTTTCAATGTTTTATACAAGAATATTTCCACATTTAAAAAATATATTTATTAACAAAATTTTTTAGCAGTTACATATATAAGAATGTAAATTTAATTTAAATTTTTATGTTGCAGTTTTCTTTAGTTTTTACTTGCGTTACTTATTTTATTTTCCTTTATTTTATTATTTACCTAATTCTGAAATAGATTCTTCGCAAAAAAATCTTTCAAGTTCATAAGTCGTGCCGATATTCATAATTTCTAAACCACTGAAATCTTTCAATGAAATTTACAGGACGTGTAGTGGGATTGTAGTATGTACTATATTCCACAAACTTGCCGCAAGTTATTTTAAGAATAAATCTTATTTTTTATATAATTATTTGTGATCTGATATTATGAAAAATTTACCACGTAAATGTACGTATTTATAATATATATATATATATATATATATATATCGATATTAAAATTAGAAAAATTCGTTTTGTTGCAATCGATGTCATGGTTACCATGGAAATAAAAAATAACATAAATGGAGGATTTTTAGTACTGGGTATGGCAGCACGAAATGTCATAATCCATATAATTGTCAGGTGGTTAATATGGCGACAAAAATTTCACGTTTACACTACCTTCTTTCTTGTATCATGCTGGAGTCTACATGTTGTGTAGAATTGTACCAGGGCCCCGGAGCAAAGTTTTTTTTCCTTTGGTCCGCTACTGGGCCATTCCCAAAATTTTTTTTTTTTTTTCGAGCATCGCTCTCGCTCCGATAAACAAAAAACGTTATCTTCTCTCAATATCTAGATTTATTTCTAATTTTTCCGCCAGTTGAAATGATCACAGTTGATTTTTAACTGTCAAAAGTAGGAACCCCAGCTCCGCTCCGGGGCATTGAATTGTACTCCACGCCAGGGCTTCGGAGCAAAAGTTTTTTAGCGTTAGATCCGATCCCTAAATTTTTTTCTGCTCGTGTTCCGCTCCAACTGCCAATGTTTTTGCTCCGCTCTCATTCCCTTTTTGGAGATGAGGGCAGCGTTGCCGTTTTGTGGGTAATTCCCCAAATTTGGGGAATTTTTTAATATTTGGGTAATTTTTGGGGAGTGCTATGATTTGGGGAATTTTGGGGAATTCGCCTTTTAATAGTTTTATATGAATAATAATACCTATAAAAAAATTAATTATTTTCATGAGCTTCTATTACATTCGCATTGTGCGAAAGTGTGCATGAGTTTTTGCAGCATTTATTTAATCTTGAATTACCGGCTGGTCGAATATGTACAAGCAAATTTCATAAGCCCATTAAAGTAAGAAGTTAGCTAGGAAAAAAATAAGCAATTTTATACCATTCATGAACATGAAATGGTATTTTAACATTGAGCCAAAACAGGTTTGTCGAAAGTTCCAGAAGGAGGAAAATAAGACCCACCAAAATATATGCCGATATTATCAGAATCATGAGCTAGTTCCTCAGTTGTTAAGATACGCTGATCATTTGTCGGATTCGGCCAAATTGGACCATTATAACATATAGCTCCCCTACAACTAACCATACATTTTGGCGTAAAACTTCTCCACTTAAATTGCTAAGATCATTGCAATATTTTTTTATAAATATTTGCATAAACAACCCACAGAATTGGAGGTACCTATAAATTAAAGAAAATCGGACTATTTAATGTTTCATTTCTCTCTTACTTGTTTTTTGTTTCTTTATAACTTTTTTTTAACCACACATATACATACATATATGCACATGAATTTAAAAATACAAACCGTTATAAAGTAAAATAAATTTGAAAATACTTTTTTATTGGAAATATCTTGATAACATTACCCGACAAAAAAATATCCTCGACATTTGATTCCTATGTATTCCTGCTGATGTAATCAAATGGTTCAAAAGTAGAACAGTTTTCGAGATATTTTGAAATTTCAGTTTTCGCGCTAATAAGAAAAGGAGGATTACTTCTGTCAATATCTCCGCCATTACCGTCTTGAGTTTTATGTTATTTCATTTCATTTTGAGAGGATGAAATACCCTTTCCAATTCCACATAAAATCGACGTTAAAGTGACGTAATTACAAAAAGATTTGACAAAAGATTTGTTTTTATGCAAAAAACAAGTTAAATACAAGATTTACAAAACGTCGAGGATATCAAAATGTTTGAAATTTTGTCGGGCAGTGTAATTTTAAAATTTGTATGGGGAATTTCGGGCAATTATGGGTAATTTGAATATTTTTTTGGGTAATCTCAAGAATTTAAAACGGCAACGCTGGATGAGGGATGCCGTTTGTTATTTTGTTTCAAGAACTTGCGTTGGGTCTTGTTTTCCAACTCACGAAAGGAAAGGTGTGTTTGTATGGTCAGAAGGAAGTTTTATTTCTGGCAAGTATTTCTGCCATTATAGGGTAAGTAGAAATAAACAAGAATCAACACGTCACACCATCAGCTGATTTTGGCATCGATAAGAGATTAACGGTAATCGTGCTTGGGCAACGAATATTTCCCTCTATACATATGTATGTATATTTTTATTGCAAATTTTCTGTCATTCTGTGAATAGAAACTTACGTTTATTATCATTAAAACATTTTGAGTAAAATTCACTTTATTCAATTATTTTTATTGATTTGTTTTTCACTTTTAAAAATTCACACAATATCAGTCAGTTTATACATATTGAGTATGCATTACATATTTATAAAGTGCATACAACAAAGATGGATTAAATACATAAGATTGCGTGTATGTACAGTTATTAGGTATGATTTATTAAAATAATTTGGTAGTTTTTACTTTATACATTAATTATATAATAATGAACTTACATATATTTACTGCTCTTTTTTCATTTACTTAGGACTTTAAAAGCTGTCTATACACTTTTTTAAGAAGTCATTCGTTGAGATTTTTTATAAATATATATATGTACATGTATTTATTTAGATGCAAATTATAATAAATATACATATGTATATATTTATTAGAAATATATGTACGCACATACATGCAGATTTTCATTTTCTTGCGTTAGCAGCTGATGTAATACTCAGACCTGTTAAATTCCGATTAAAATTAATAATGATTAATTTTTTTGGATTTTTTAATTTTAATGATTATTTTAATTGTCTTACATTAAGCGGACAATTAATAATCGATTAAATTAAAAAAATTGTAAAAAAAATCATGATTACTAACCATTAAAAAAATAATCGGAAATAATCATATAATCACATAATTTTTTTTAATCGCATGATTATTTTTAATTGCCCAATTATTTTTAATTGTTTGATTATTTTAAATTGCCAAAATTTTTTTAATTGTATGATTATTTTTAATTGCTCGATTATTTTCAATTGTGCGACTATTTTCTTTAATATGATTATTTTAAATTATTTTTGAAAATAGGTATGTGTAGGTATGTACATATATACATGTATGTGTGTTTGTATGTGTGCATGAATGTGTGTATGTATGTATGCATGTGCACATGTATGTATGTGTATACATATATATATATTTTTTTTTTTAACGAGGAGGAAGCATCGAAAGCCTTTACCCTTTCAGTGCGGGACTCTAACCGCACTAAACGTTCTACTGTCATCGTACCGAACGCCCCGGTACTGCCGTCAGGCTACCATCGGGTGGTGGGTTGAGCACCAGGCTCGAAAGTCCGTAATGGTCGCGTTATTGCCCTCAGTCTGCCTTAAAAGGCTTCACCCATTTATTTTTTACAAAAGTGGTCACTGTTACGTGGTCTGCGGAGGCCAAAGCTCCGTACCACGCGCAATGACGGATACAGGAGGCCGAGCTCCTTTACTTACGTATCCGTTCCACTTGAAGTGCCTATGATTAGAGGGATACAATTAGTGCTAATTTAGTCGCCACTGCCTCGCTGTATTCTCTCTAGGCTTCTTAGTGTTTTCATGGTGTGTGCTATTACATCACTCGCTGCAGTCCATTTTGGCTATGCTTCACGAACAACTCAGGTGTAGGGTCTCCTCCAAATATTCTACGGAACTTGTTTCTAGATTCGTAAAATCTTGCACACTCAAAGAATACGTGGTATGCATCGTCTATTGCTTGCCTCCCGCAGTGATCGCACGTTAGGTTCGACTCGTGCTTAAAGCGAAAGAGATGGGCCTTGAAACAACCGTGTAGAGATAGGAACTGCGTCAGCAGTATAGACTGGCAATTACTAGTGCGGCCTCATCCGATACGGGTTTAAACGCACAGCATACTCTCAGCACATGTATGTATGCACGTGCATATGTATGTATGAATATATGTATGTATGTTTTGTTCACAAACAAATTTGAAAAGAAACAAAAAATTAAAAATAATTAATCGATTAATTAATTAATCATGCAATTAAAAAAATCATAGATAATTTGAAATAATCATATAATTGTATTAATCATGCAATTAAAAAAAATCAAAAATAATCGAAAATAATCAAGTAATTGCGTTAATCATGCAATTAAAAATAATTGAAAATAATCTAAATAATTGTGCAATTAAAAATAATTAATCGATTAATTATTTTTTTTATATAATTTAATTAACTTTTAATCATTAAAAAGGTGAAAATAATCGTAATTAATCATTAAATAGTTACAACAACAAAACATGCTTTAATTAATAATCATTAAAATTTTTAATCATTAAATAACAGGTCTGGTAATACTTGGCGCGAAGAATCAGACAAAAATGCGAAGGCACTTAAATATAAAAATATATTTTGAACATTAAAATCTAATTGATTGCCTATTAGATAATTTCTAAGTATGCAAAGGAAAATATTAAATATAAATATACATACATATATTGCGACTAGTTAATGTTAACTTAAGCAAACTGAAGCTGTTTCTCTTTTGACATACCTACATATTTGAAAATTTATCTATTATGATACTGCAAAATATTAGTGTTTTTTTTTTGTTTTTTTTTTTTTAATTTATTAAAGAGTTCTACTAAAACATAGAACTTGCTTCTCCTGCATGTTGTTTTTTTTTCATTCAAATTCATCCTCATCACTACTCTCATATTCATCACTATCGGGCGGAGTTAGTGGCTCAGCGCCACGTTTCTCCAGAGCGCTCTTCATTGGCGTTCGCTTCAAAATGCAAGCAAATTGATATGCCGTTAAACGTCCAAATGTTTTTGCTTCTAAATTTAATTTATTTCTGCATTCTTCAACGAGAAATTTGAATAGCTCTTCATGACCTTTTTCGATGGCAATGTGCAGAGCGGTGTAGCCACCTTTACCTTCCTGCAATGGAGTAAAAAAAAGAGAAATTAGGTGTATTCGCGTACAGCAATTTGTTGCAATTTATTACAATTTTGCAACAAATATCCGCTTTTTCCATTTTTTTACGGAAAAAAATTGCAGACGAGAGGAAAATGAGAGAGCAAAGTGACGTTTATTTTTGTGAGAGGCTGCAAAATTCTGCTGGACAAATTTTTTCCATCACATTTGTCCAGCAGCAAAACAGCTGATGAAAAAACATATGTTTGTAATTTGCAAAAATTGCAAAATTTAAATTCAAAATTAAAAAAATTAAATATGGACGAATTAATTATGAAAGATGCAAATAAATGACATTTTATTATGTCTGCACCTGTACTTGAGCTAAATTTTGGATGATAACAGCAGCATTGTATGTTTGTTGATTAATGTAGGAAGTCCGCCGGTTACACTCTGCTAACTTATATGTATGTATGTATGTCAAAATGCAATGCCAGCAGGCAGTCGCAACTCCACATTTATATACATACATACATGTTTCTTTATTAGGAAAATATAATGCAGGCATAATCTACTGCTGAAACTAAGCTAAAGTAATACAAATTTCTTCCAAATTTTTGTAAATATGGGATTTGTATATATTTTGTTAAATCTTATAATTTTAATTTGATCAGCTGTTCGTCTTTGCTGCAAGATTTGAATAGATTTGCATTTTTTTACTTTTTTGGATAATTATCTCTGGTGGGAGGAAAAATGACTTTTGGCGAGATAGAGAGTGATAGAGGCAGACAGAGAAAAGCTGCTGGAAAAAGTACGCGAATGCAGCTATTAAATTAGAGTTTTACTTTCATTTGGTAGTTGTTATTATTAGCTGCACCCGTTCGGAATGAAAGCGATTAATCTACATTTATACCCGTTAGGGAACAATTGGTCAACAATTAGTCTACATTTATACCCGTTCGGGAACAATTGGTCTACAATTAGTCTACATTTATACCCGTACGGGAACAATGGGGGTCTAATTGTGGACCAATTGTTCTCGAAAGAGATCAATCCGGGACAAATATCTTTCGGGATTTATCGCACACTTTTTTGCAGGGTGCATATTGGCATACATACTTACATACATACATATATGTAAGTTAGCAGAGGGTAGCCGGCGGACTTCCTAGATAAACCCTGCAAAAAAATGTGCGATCAATCCCGAAAGAGATTTGTCCTCGATTGATCTCTTTCGAGAACAATCGGTCCACAATTAGTCCCCGATTGTTCCCGTACGGGTATAAGTGTAGACTAATTGTAGACCAATTGTTCCCTAACGGGTATAAATATAGATTAATCGCTTTCATCCCGAACGGATATAAATGTAGATTAATCGCTTTCGTTCCGAAGGGGTACAAATCTAGATTCCTTAAATGTAGAAATTTTACAAAAATATGCAATGTATTTAAAAATTTGTAGAACAACCGGTAAAACGAATTGAACACCCTTTCTTTTAATAACAATGATGAATAATAATTTTAACAAAATGTTGCCTAAAATGTTCTATGAAAAATTAATAACAATGATGAATAATAATTTTAACAAAATGTTTCCTAAAATGTTCTATGAAAAATTCCTTTTTTTTCAAAAGTAAAACATTATATAATCTTTATTTATATATGCATGAACATTTACAATTTTTTAAAGATTGTTATTAAAAATTGTCTTGGCGAACAACTTGGAAAAACCTACATTTGTACCCGTTCGTGCTGGAAGCGATTGATCTACATTTGTACCCGTTGGGGATGAAAGCGATTAATCTACATTTGTACCCGTTCGGGATGAAAGCGATTGATCTACATTTGTACCCGTTCGGTATGTTAGTGATTAATCTACATTGGTACCCGTTCGGGTATACAAGTTGAACAATTAGTCTCTTCATAGGACATGCTCGAACAAATGCGATCAATTCACTCCATATAAAGGGATGTAAAATTGTATTAGTCGCATGCTCCCTTGCGATTGATCCCGGACACGTCCCGGATTAATCGCATTTGTTGCAGGGAAGCAACAAACGTACAATGCTGCTGTTATCATCCGAAATTTAGCTCAAGTACAGATGCAGACATAATCAAATGTTATTTATTTAAATGTTTCATAATTAATTCGTCCATATTTTACTTTTTTAATTTTGAATTTCAATTTTGCAATTTTCGCAAATTACAAACATATGTTTTTTCATCAGCTGTTTTGCTGCTGGACAAATGCTGCCTCTCACAAAAATAAACGTCACTTTATTCTCTCATTTTCCTCTCTTCTGCAATTTTTTTGCGTAAAAAAATGGAAGAAGCGAATATTTGTTGCAAAATTGTAATAAATTGCAAAAAATTGCTGTACGCGAGTACACCTAATGTATATTAAATAAAGACACAAAATAGGAGTGTTTCTTATCCCACAAATTAGTGCTAATTCTTGCTAATTAATTAGATCTCTCACAGACAGCCAATTTCATTTCGTACATGTTTTGTATACAAAATAATAGACTAATATGTGAATATAAATAAACAAAGGTGAGTAAAACTTACTTTTGCATTTACGTCAGCGCCATAATGTGCCAGCAGACGCAAAATTTTTATTTGTCCCAATTCTGCAGCAATATGAACGCAAAATTCGCCTGCAAAAAGAAAAACGGGAAATAAAGCGGTTAAAAAATATAAAGAGAATATTAATGATTAAGAACTAACTAAGAATATGCTAAATTGCAGGTCTTGGAAATTTAACTAAGTTCTCATAAAAAAACCTAATTTTTTTTGTACACAATTATACTAACTAAATTCGTACATACATACATATGTACCTACATATGTACTCTTAAATGTCTGTTACGAAAAACCCCAGAAATTCCCACAATAAAACTCATAAACACTAATAACAATAATAATGCCAACGAAAATGATAAATAAACAGTCAAAACTAACAATTAACCAATTAACTAAATAAGCAATTAAACAGGTGACATAAACAGGGTAATAAACATATGTATGTACATTTTTGTATGTACTTAGGCAACAACAACAAACTGCTTAGCCACTAGTAGAAATGTGATAGGAAAGTCTGTGTGGCCTTAGAAGTATTTTTGTATGTTTTTTTTTTTATTACGCCAATGATTAACTTTGTAATTCCTATTTAGAGTCATTGGAAAATGGCATTGGTTTTTGTTTGAAAAAAACCTGGAAATTGATACGGAGATAAACAGTATCTGAACCATACTTACGAGAAAAAATGGGAGCCATTGGAAAGGCGGGCATGGCACCTCCCATACAATCATAATCTTTTATGTTGAATATCTCTGGAAGTGTTTTCCGCAGAATATGAAAACTTGGTGGCAGGATAAACGGAAGCAATGCAAAACTTATGGTAGAAATTTGGAATTATTGGAAATGGGGCCGCGGCACCCCCGATACAATTTTTGCTACTAAGAAACCTTGGAAGTATTTGTGGTAGAATATCAAAACAAGCCATATCAATGAAAATAACTTTAATATAACACTGATTAAGACCTCCTATTTGATAGAGATAGGGGTAGGGATAGGTATAGGGATAGTGATAGAGATAATGATAGGGGGTTTTCCGCGGCTAATATATGTATTTATATAGCTTTTATACAGAGAATGTTTTACTGTTCGCATTCATTACGATGAATTCTAAGATAACTCTGAGAAACACGGTAAACAAGGCCTTTTTCTTTAAGCTTTCTAGGTATACATTTTAGGCAGAACAATGGCGGATCAGCTAGTATTGCATAAAAATTACTAAGAGTGGTTACCACTACTCAGTGAATTGTCAAAGTCAGTAGATAAGACACAACAATTAATGAAAAACGTTGCAAATAGTTGCAAAATATGTGTTCTATGAAGTCTACGCGGGAAAATTACGCCAAACAAGTTGCTTCATCAAAATATTTACTATGAAAAATGATAAATAACAAAATATTCAAATGAATAATCCAACAAATCCAATTTGTGGCTTATCGAATAAACCGAAGAGTAGTGTATGCATGCTTGGTAATTACAGTTGACATAATTTTATAATAGAACTCTTTTTTTTTATAAAGAAAACTTTCCCCAGCCAACATTCTCGGAGCACTCATAATTTGGACCACATTATGAGTCCGAAATATGTGTTTAATATGAGTCTTAAACTTTTGAAATCATATATATATGTATTACACTGAAATATGTGTTAAACAGGAGCCTCATAATTTAGAGTCCGCTATGAATCCGAATTGTGTGAAATATGAGATTAAAATTTTTTTTACGTTTTTTTTGTGTTTTTTAAAATGATAATTGAATTCATAGATGCCGTTTCGAAAAAGAGGAAGTATAAATATCACTGAAGTTCAATATAATGTTGAATGTCCCAGTATATGATGGCATGGGTTGAATTTCAGGTTGATGTCAGGTTCGAATCAGGAGGAGAATACAAAATAGACAACACGATAAAGCAAGCAGTGAAGGTGAAGAAGGCCTGGAAAAGAGGTTAACAAGCGTTTGGAGAAAACTGGGTAAGCGGAAGGAAAATGCATGGAAAAAAATTATTGTTTGGTTTTTCTAATCATAGAAGAAGGAAAAAAAGAGTCATAAATATGAGCCCAATAGGAGTATTTTATGACTCTTATTCAGGCTCATATGATGTATGGAATTAGGCCCATATCGGGCGACCACCTTAGGAACAGAAATACATACATTTCGGACTCCAAAATGAGCTCATAATGAGTGTGAACACTCTAGTTTAGGATTCCTTTCTGATTCTTTTATGACTCCGAATGTTTGCTGGGTCTAAACGGTAATTTAAATTTTCATACAGTTTTAATTTGTACTTATGTATATGGAAGAAATAAAACAAAGGCCATTCAGAAAAAATCATTGCAAACATAAAACATTTTACGCCTACAGCTTGAGTTACAAAGTTTTTTTTTTTAGCTATTGTGCCTTCTGCTTTGCGAATGGTTAGCCAATAAAAATGTGGATTTCCCGCGCTTACAAAATATTTGTGGAAAACACCAAACAACAACAAAAAGCGGCAAACACATTGCGACACAAATATCAACTCTGCTATTGCGCATGGCATAATGAACGGCACCACCTAAAAGGCGGGTTAGCGTAGAGAAATGCATTAAAAAAGGCACGCTTGCGCAAAAACCAGATTAAAAATAGTAAACATGAAAAAAACAAGTAAGGAAACCTAAGTTCGAGTGGAATCGAACATTAGATACTCAGCTGTATGCTTTCATTGTTTGTTTGCGTTTGATGGAAACACGGTGTACTTTATATAAAGCGAGTGCTGCATAAAGTGGGCGTAGCCACGCCCATTTTCTAAATTTTTATCAGTCATCCAACTAAGCATATCAATATTATTCTTTGTGCAAAAATTCATTCCTTTATGACTTCTAGTTACAAAGATGTCACGTTACACATTCCCAAAGAGTGTTCCAGAAATATCTGTTAAAAAGTAGGCATGGTCATAAACCGATTTCAGTAAATTTTTGCATGTCTATTAACACAAGTTATAAAAGTGTATAAACCAAGTTTCGTCATAATATCTCAATTATTTGTCGAGTTAAAGGCTAAGAAATCTCGTATATCCCTTTGTCCAAAAGGAGGCGGTGCCACGCACATTTTCCAAAATTTGTCTATTTTATGTTTCCGGTCTATTGTGGAACTCATGTCACAAAATTTCAATGAATTATCTTTATATTTGACAAAGATATCGCTTAAAATGTTTTTATTAGGCCACTTTATAATACACATATATAAAAGTGGGCGTGGTCGTCAACCGATTTTGGTAATTTTTCGTCCACACATTTGCCTAAGTAAATATATCATGCGTACCAAATTTCATAGATATATCTTTAACGGTTTCTGAGTTATAGCTTATAAAACTTTCAATATTTGCCCCTTGATAAGTGGGTGTGGCACCGCCCATTTTCCAAAATTTTTGTGTTTTTCGTTTTATGTCCGCAGGTGGACTGCTGCCATAAAATTTCAATGATACAGCTCCGGTCAACTAATTAGCAACGCTTCGGCACTGATATTTCTTCCTTCAATAGTACCGAAATTCCATCGAAATTTTTTGCTCTTTTTCAGTACAGATATCATTTTAAATGTAATTTAATAGATTTCACTTGCTTTTCTAGCATACTTCAAATATATCGCATTTTATTAAGACTTAAGCCAAAAATGCACTTCTTTAGTCGGTCAAATAATTAGCAACGATCTTATTTTATGGTCAAAAATCTAATTTTTTATTAATAATATTTAATATTTTGTTGTCAAACCATTATTTCTAATCACAGCTTCCCACCTATAAGGCATTGACTCAAAAAAAATTTGCCCAGACATCCTTCGGAATACTTTCCCACTCCCACTGCGCTTTTGTCAACAAATCAGCGAAATTTCTTAGTTTTTGCAAGCGGACTTTCCCTTTCAAGTGCTCCCCCAGATTCTCGATACGTTTTAGGTCCACACTGCATGAAGTCCAGTCGAGAAATCTAATAATTTTTCCCTCCATCCACCGTTTTGTTCATTTTGCGGTAGGTGTCGGATCGTTATCTTGCTGAAAGATCCATGTCACCGGCATGTTGTCATCTTAAATAGGGTGAATTGCGTCACTTGATATCGAAATATACTAATGCCGGTCCATGCGACCCTCAATTAGTTGACCGGAGCTGTATATCTTTATATTTGACAGAGATATCGCTTAAAATGTTTTTATTAGGCCCCTTTATAGTTCACATATATAAAAGTGGGCGTGGCCGTCAACCGATTTTAACAATTTTCCATCAAAATGTTTGCCTAAGTAAGTAAATCACGCATACCAAATTTCATCGATATATCTTCAATGGTTTCTGAGTTATGACATATAAAACTTTCCATGTTTGACCCTTAATAAGTGGGCCTGGCACCGCCCATTTTCCAAAATTTCATCAAATTTCTTCATAGGGGCCTGAGCTCAGCACGTGGGTAAAATTTCATCACTCTAGCTTTAATAGTGACTGAGATACCAAATTTCCGATTTTTTCTATATAGGAAAAGTGGGCGTGGTCATGGTCCGATTTCGCCCATTTTCAATACCAACCGTCCCAGTCTCGATACCAACTTGCATTTCAAATTTCATCAAAATATCTCAATTTTTGCGCGAGTTAGAGTGTTTACAGACGGACGGACGGACGGACATGGCTCAATCGATTTCTCTTTTCACCCTGATCATTTTGATATATATAAGTCTATATCTATCTCGATTATTTCATTCTGTTACAATCTACCGTTATGTGATTAAAACTATAATACTCTGTGTACTAGTACAGCTGAGTATAAAAATTCCAAGCGCAATAACCAAAACGACAACAAAAAAAACATAGCGTAAAAAAGAAAGTAGCGCAAAAAACCTGCATACAACTAATTTTGATTGTGTGGGCTTTACCTATTATGTTGGCGTTTGATTTTAAAGCAGCGCAATTTTATTTTTTTGGTTTCCACCCTTTTTTGTTCTCAATAAACATTATTATCATCTACGTACATATGTTCATATGCACATATTTTGCCTTTTCCGCTTTTGCAACAAATCTCCTGATAGAACTCAGTCCGTATTGACCTTCTAATTATACTTGGCTGAAATTAGTGCTGCCACTTAAATGAAATCACATTTGGAATGAGAAAAGAGCACGGAATTTTTTTTGACAATTTCTGTAGGTAAGTCTGCAAATATCATTTCTTGCTTTGCTGCTCTTTTTATTTATGTATGTATGTATGTAAATGCAAAAAAGAATTGCCAACATTTTGCACAACAACAAAAATATAAACTGGTTCTCATGCGGAATACAACAACAACAAAAAAAGACTGTAGCATTTTATCGCACAAGCCAAATTTTGTATTAATTTTGGAGACTCTCTGGCAAACATTTAAGCCATATTTGTATGGCAACAACAACAACAATTCAGTGGCATGGCAAACAACCAACGCGAAATACATAAATAAAAGTTAAAGCAAATTCGAATTGGGTTTTTTTGGTGGAGTTACGTGTACATATAACAGACAAGACAAACCAAACCAGCTGACTACGGGCAATATTAACATGCCAAGGTAAGAAAAAAAAAAGAAAAAAAGACACGAACATATAAATAAAAATAAAAAGCTGCACAAATTACTTTATCGCCAAAATTTCAAATATACAAAAGAAATATTGATAAAAACCCATCATCGAGTTGGCGAAAGTGCTGTTGCCTTTCACACATTTTCCCAGCAAACCTTATAATTTTGGAGTCCGATATAAATCCGAAATACGCTTTCAGGATCGAATTCGGAAGACAATGCAAAATAGACAACACTATTAAACAAGGAGTGAAGTTGAAAGTGACTCAAGGAGAGAAGAATAAGCGGGGTTGAATGGAGAGAGAATGGAGTGAACTGGGTTAGGGAAAGGAAAATGCAAAAAAATATAATTATTTTTTTGGGTTTAATAGTCATAAAAGAAGGAAAAAGAGTCATAAACATTTTTGAGTATAATAGGAGTCGTTTATGATTCTTATTCAGGCTCATATGATGTATGAAATTAGGCTCACATCGGCTGACCACCTTAAGAACAGAAATACATACATTTCAGACTCAAAAATGAGCTCATAATCAATGTGAACGCTTCGGTTTAGGATTCCTTTCTGACTGGTTTATGCCACCGAATGTTGCTGGGTTGTACTTTTTACTTCAATTTATTTATTGGGTGTTCTGTATGCATATGCAGATACAGTGATACTTTGATATAGTGAACAGTCAGATTAAAAGTTTTGAGAACAAAAAAAACTTTAATCAAGCGATAGGAATATGTTTCTTAACCACTAGCAATAGAACACCCGTTTAATCGCCTGATCAAAATCGAGGCCTTTTCGCCATTACATACAAAATTAGAACAACAATTAAATGGCGTGGTACGTCTATATTCTAGTTGCATACTTTTTACACTCTTATTTATACGCAAATACACACTTCGTATACTAGTTATCCGTGTTGATTTTAAATCATATAACGAATATACGAGTTGTTTTGGCCCTTCACCTGATGATTCACAAAGGTACTTTAAATATAAATTAAGCCGAGTTGAAAATTATAATACTCTTATATTTCTTTCACATTTCATTGAACAAAAAATTTAAACTCTCAAAGAATTGATGTCATATGGTAGGTACTTTATTTATTTTTTACTGTATCTGGTTTATATTGCATTTTAATGAATTTATCTTTGGAAACAGTTATCGAATTTGTATAAATATATTTATTTATTTATTTATTCAAAAATTAAATTACAATGTTAAATTGTAATTTAACTATAAAGCCATAGCAACGTAGGCCTTAGGCTAAGTATAAATATATGAATTTATATGTATGTATATACCGGCTTCCTAATCTAAAGCAGTGATAGGCGTTTCATAGATCAATTGATCGCGCTCAAATCACACAGACACGTTATGCTCTTTCTTTTGTAAACAATTTAGTCGTCGCTCAGCAAGTGGCGTAGCAACATCGTGGGTAGCCATGGGTAATGGCGCAATTTTTTTGGCGCTGATACAATAACTCCAGCGCCACTCGTGGCGCCAACTCACGGTACTGGCGCAATAACACCTTTAGCGCAATTGTCATGGAATAATCGATAGGGTGATTATGCCAGTTACCGACCACTTAACTAATTTTTTGTTTTCAAACTCCTCTGAATTACAGTCTATTACTAATATTGACTAACCCTAAATTAATAAATGAGTATTGATTAATTCTGATTCTAATAAAATTAACCATTTTCATAGAAAGCTGTCAGTTTTTTTACAAAAATTATTATTGTAAAAAAAGTCGAAATATGCCAGTAACCGGACACTTTTTCCAGATACCGGACAGTAAACATCCAGTAACCGGACACTTATTTTTTCGTTATAAAAACCATAAATTTATAAATTTTTTGACATTTTTTGTTAAAAAAAAACTAGAAAAGGCATTGGAAAAAATGTTTAAAGGGTAATATAAAATAATTAAATAAACAAAAGGCTCCAATAACAAGAAAAACCAACCCTGACACATGCCTTACTTATTTCAATACATTTTAAAGGAAAATATGTATATATGTACATATACATAAGTATTTATTACTGTTATATAGTAGTAGAGTGCTCGCTTGCCATATCAGGGGTTGTGGGTTCAACTCCCAGCCTGGACATACACCAAACATTTAATTGAATTAATTAAAACTCAGTTATTGGAGTTTTTACCATTAGCGGTAACACCTGGGTAGTAGTTGGCATACTCTCCGTGTTCGTTTCTGCCATAAAATAGCTTTTCACAAAAAATTCATTCGCCGTTCGGAGCCGGAACGGACAGAACGCGAGAGTTACATACGCGCCAGTGTATTATTATACATATATATTATAAATTCTCCACTTAAACGGGTAAGTACGTTAAACTATTTTCTGTAATAAATCCTTGGGTGCATAACCCACAAGAAGGGGCATTGCAAGTTAATGGAAATCAGACCATGTGTGTAAATTCCCCCATTCCTGAAAGGTATCTATAACATCCGGCCGAAGAAAGCCGTGGTCTTAATTGTTTTCTTTTAAATAATGAGAAATCTCTAAAAGCCAATAGGGTTTTGTCTTTTAATGTTATTTTTAACTTTTCGCACACTTTTTGCCCTCTATATTCCTCGGATGTTATTCCACAAAATGTACCTAAATCCTGATCTTCGAACTGGACGAGTGGTGGCAACCATTAATACCTAACCTAACCTGGTCCGAATATCATTTAACGCCAACTAAAGTCTTTATTTATCTGTAACCTGCTTCTGTCCCTCTTCCTTCACATTTTTATAACTGATTCGGAAAATAATTGAAATTTAAACACATATTATTAAATTTAATACTAAAGTAAAAGCGTGTCCGGTTACTGGCATAGTAGGTTTTTTAACGCTTTCCAGTAACCGGACACAGTGTCCGGTTATTGGAAAACACTCTAATTGTCGTTCCAGTAACCGGACAGGTGAATATACTAAAATATGTAATATTTTCTAATGGTTTTATGCTGTTATTACGTATTTTTATCATTACTGTGCATTAAAACAGCCTTTTGAAACACTTTTGTCAATAAATTTTAATAAAAACTTACTTGAAAGAACACGGTGAGCTTAAACAACTTATTATGAAAAGTCAAAGTAACCAAGATATTATTTCATCGTTGTATTTTTGGACATATTAGAAGATGTTCTGAGCCAAAATTGAAATCATTCATCGGACACATTTTGAGAAATTCCATGTTTTTTTTTAAATGGTCAATTTTTTCTTTTCATGCGAGCCCCTGTTCGTTTTATGGCACCCACGGTAAAATGACTGTTCTGTTCTTCTAGTATATAAGTGTATAGTAAAATTCATTACAGTAAAAAAAAATTTTAAGACGTTTATTATTTATTATTTATAATATTTTAATATAAACATAAAAAGGTTGACAGTTGTTTTTAAATATGAAGAATATTATATTCACATACAGTTTTCTTCAAATTCTCCATATAATTTGGGTTATTTGGTCTAGTTCGATACTTATAATCCCATGTTTTTTTGAAATCATAATGCAAAGCCTCCATGGCTTGCTCTGAATGATACCCTAATCCTATTCCCTGCCTTGAACAAAAATCTTCTATATGAAAAAAAAACTGTATGCACTTTTGGGGTTATGGGTATAGAAAGATCGTTGTAACTCTTTCGGAAATTAGAAATACAATTAATATAATTACTTTTCAAATCAATAGTGAAGCAAGATTCGACCACTGAATGAAAATCGTTAAAAGTTTTTAAGTATTTGAGGCGCTCTAAAGGACATAGACATCTTAATACATCGGTGTTTTCCAATAATTTCTTACAACTATTGCGTTAATGTGGGCTGAGAAGTTCTATGTCCAATAAAAGATTTTTCGTGGTTGCTCAGGTTTTGATGGGAATAGTTGTAAGAAATTATTGGAAAACATCGATGTATTAAGAAGTATATTTCCTTTAGAGCGCCTAAAATACGTAAAAGCTTTTAACGATTTTCATTCAGTGGTCGAATCTTGCTTCACTATTGATTTGAAAAGTAATTATATTAACTGTATTTCTAATTTCCGAAAGAGTTACAACGATCTTTCTATACCCATAACCCCAAAAGTGCATACAGTTTTTTTTTTCATATAGAAGATTTTTGTTCAAGGCAGGGAATAGGACTAGGGTATCATTGAGAGCAAGCCATGGAGGCTGTGCATTATGATTTCAAAAAAACATGGGATTATAAGTATCGAACTAGACCAAATAACCCAAATTATATGGAGAATTTG
The DNA here is from genome assembly GCA_960531455.1 of Urophora cardui. Lineage (NCBI taxonomy): Eukaryota > Metazoa > Arthropoda > Insecta > Diptera > Tephritidae > Urophora > Urophora cardui. The sequence continues at coordinate 32,331,156 of OY482674.1, read as the reverse complement.
AAGAAAACTGTATGTGAATATAATATTCTTCATATTTAAAAAAAACTGTCAACCTTTTTATGTTTATATTAAAATATTATAAATAATAAATAATAAACGTCTTAAAATGTATTTTTACTGTAATGAATTTTACTATACACTTATATACTAGAAGAACAGAACAGTCATTTTACCGTGGGTGCCATAAAACGAACAGGGGCTCGCATGAAAAGAAAAAATTGACCATTTAAAAAAAAACATGGAATTTCTCAAAATGTGTCCGATGAATGATTTCAATTTTGGCTCAGAACATCTTCTAATATGTCCAAGAATACAACGATGAAATAATATCTTGGTTACTTTGACTTTTCATAATAAGTTGTTTAAGCTCACCGTGAGAAATGAAGCACCACTATTAAAAAAATAAAAAATCACACATTTTCACACTTCACTTCATACACGCAAACTAAATGTGATGCCACAAGAATTTCTTTCGAAAATAAAACGAAAACCAAGTGGCGAATTTGTTTAAAATTAATGGCAAATTCGATTGCAGTTTTCAAAATTTAAAAAAAATTAACAGTTTTCTTATTTTAAGCGGTAAAAGGCAAGTGTCCGGTTACTGGGGGGTGGTCGGTTACTGGCATAGTTACCCTAAATAACATTTTTTCGCTTGTTACTGTTTACCATCCCCGTTTTATTTCTTTTGGCACACGTCTGCTTACATATACGAAGGCACAATTAATTTTAATTTTCATAATCATTTGGAAACATATTCTAAAGTTAATTTGCTATTCTATGCGACTGACCGGTGAACTCTAAAATGGCGCCTTGACAACAACAAAAATATATAAAAACAAGTAAGGAAGCCTAAGTTCGAGTGGAATCGAACATTAGATACTCAGCTGTAGCTTTCAGTGTTTGTTTGCGTTTGATAGAAACACGGTGTACTTTATATAGAGCGAGTGCTGCATAAAGTGGGCGTAGCCACGCCCATTTTCAACATTTTTATCAGTCATCCAACTAAGCATATGAATATTATTCTTTGTGCAAAATTTCATTCCTTTATGACTTCTAGTTACAAAGATGTCACGTTAAAAATTCCCAAAGGGTGTTCCAGAAATATCTTTGTTAAAAAGAGGGCGTGGTCATAAACCGATTTCTATAAATTTTTGCGTGTCTATTAACACAAGTTATAAAAGTGTATAAACCAAGTTTCGTCATAATATCTCAATTATTTGTCGAGTTATAGGCTAAGAAATCTCGCATATTCCTGCTTCTAAAAAGAGGCGGTGCCACGCCCATTTTCCAAAATTTTTGTGTTTTTCGTTTTATGTCCACAGTTGGACTCCTATCATAAAATTTCAATGATATATCTTTATATTTGACAGAGATATCGCTTAAAATGTTTTTATTAGGTCATTTTATAATACACATATATAAGAGTGTGCGTGGCCCTCAACCGATTTTGGAAATTTTTCGTCCAAACATTTGGCTAAGTAATTATATTACGCGTACCGAATTTCATCGATATATCTTCAACGGTTTCTGAGTTATGACTCATAAAACTTTCAATGTTTGCCCCTTAATAAGTGGGCGTGGCACCGCCCATTTTCCAAAATTTTTGTGTTTTTTGTTTTATGTCCATAGTTGGACTCATGCGACAAAATTTCAATGATAGATCTTTATATTTGACAGAGATATGGCTTAAAATGTTTTTAAAAGGTCACTTTATAATACACATATATAAAAGTGGGCGTGGCCGTAAACCGATTTTAACTATTTTACGTCCAAACGTTTGCCTAAGTAAGTAAATCACGCGTACCAAATTTCATCGATATATCTTCAATGGTTTCTGAGTTATGACATATAAAACTTTCAAGGTTTGACCCTTAATAAGTGGGCGTGGCACCGCCCATTTTCCAAAATTTCATCAAATTTCTTCCTAGGGGCCTGAGCTCAACACGTGGGTGAAATTTGATCGCTCCAGCTATATTAGTGACTGAGATACCAAATTTCCGATTTTTTCTATATAGGAAAAGTGGGCGTGGTCATGGTCCGATTTCGCCCATTTTCAATACCAACCGTCCCAGTCACCATACCAACTTGCATTTCAAATTTCATCAAAATATCTCAATTTTTGCGCGAGTTAGAGTGTTTACAGACGGACGGACGGACGGACAGACGGACGGACGGACGGACATGGCTCAATCGATTTCTCTTTTCACCCTGATCATTTTGATATATATAAGTCTATATCTATCTCTATTATTTCATTCTGTTACAATCCACCGTTATGTGATTAAAACTATAATACTCTGTGTACTAGTACAGCTGAGTATAATAATAAATAAATATAGCAATACAGAATATAAAGAGTAACGAGCGCATAATACCATGTTTCCACACAAGGCAAATTCATTCTTATGGTAATGGTACGTGAACAGCTGACTACTTCTTCTTCTCGTTTTTAATTCACCGTGTACAGAAGAATACAGGAGAATGTCAAACAAGGAAAAATTTTACTTTGAGTTTGACATTTTGATGGACAAAAACTTAAAGCGAATCGAGGCGAATATTGCCGAATTCGCCGTGCCATTACCTTAATGAATTTGCCTTGTTTCCACATAACGGGTTTCGCTCTTTTTTCTGCATTCGCTCTCTCAAACTTCGTTCGACCTCGAAACCAGTGCCCAAACCCGCTAATTTCCATACAAATTTCTGAGAGCGAATGAAGATTGAAACACTTGTTTTGTTCACAATCATCTTGCCAAACCCGATGATTCCTTCACATTTTATCACCCATTCTAAAATTAATTGAAATTTGTACAAATAATATTATATTTAATATTAAAGTTTTCAAAATCAAAAAAAAAAAAAATAGTTTTTTTACGCGGTAAAAAAAACAAAAGTGTCCGGTTACTGCAGGGCGGTCGGTTATGCCTCAGACACACAGTTACCCTAAACAAATTTGTTGAATATGGTTAAATCTAGAGCTCCAGATATTTTTGAACATTTTCGTGTAGCCCGAACAAATGTTGTTCAAATGCTCGAACAGTCGCATGGTGGAATAAACAGGTGACGTAAATAGAAGAGTGCGACACTATTCTCAAATAGTAAGCTCTTTGAAATGGTAGGGTTGCATTTCCAGAGGGGAAGGGGGAAAAATGTAGGGCTAAATTGGCCGGATCCGGTCCAAAAAGAGGAGTAAATTATTTATATATTTGTCTTATTGTTAAAGGTAAAATACTATATTTTATATTATATATATTATTTACAATTCTTAAGAAGCTTTTATTCATTATAGAGATACAAAAAAAATTGGTGAACTGCACCAATATGAATAAAAAAATTAAAACAAACCGCCTTCAAACGACGATATATTTCACATTTAACCAAATATATGTATTGAGTTCAATATCTGGTAAAAGTTATAATCAATAAATGCTATTGAGAGCTTTTTGGCCGGCGAAGTTTAAAGCAAATTGATTGGCCTACAATAGATTGAAAAAAAGTTATAATCATTAGTATCAGGTTTCTGTTTTCCGAATTCGGTACAACTTACCGAAAAAATATAAAACCCAGCGAGTTTCGTATGAAAAAGGCAAACATAAAACGACGATATAATTCATACTCAACTGGATGTATTGAACTCAATATCTGGTAAAATTTATAATCGTTAGTATCAGCGTGTATTGTTTGGGCATTCAATATATTTATCCAATCTCAACGGATATGGTGATCCGGGTATTACAATTTTCGGAGTTGTTCCTCTGTAAAAATATTTTTGACACCTTTTAATATTGCTTCGTCTCGTGCCCTTTCGGCTTTTAGATTGTTATTTTCACTTTCTAGAAGTTTTATTTGCAACTTTAATCTTGCTATTTGAAGAAGCATTGGATCCTTGGAAACATATTCCTTGTAAAGCCTAGTACTGAGTTCACCGCCGTGAAATTTCGCCAGCAACATGCATTTATTTTGCCGTGAAATGTTTCAAGAAATTTTTTTTGCCAAATTAGAATAAAGGCCAAAACGAAAACTGAGCAAATTTTTGCCAATAAAAAAATTTTATACAAAATATAAATTTCAATTTCAACAAATGTCACTTTTCACTCGAAAATAAATGGCATTGTATATTTAATTTGGCGTGAAAAAATGTTGCTGGGATGTTGTGCAACTTTTCACGGCAGGAAATCAGTAAAACTTTGTCGTGAAATATCTGTGAAATTTCACACATGTTTCACAACCAGTTTTTTTGTATGGATTTTGACAGCAGTTTCACGTGAAACTCGAACTCAGTACTATGCTTTAGAGCGAAAACCGTTTCCAAAAAAGTGTTTAAATAATAATACATATGGAGAGTAATACGTAATGTTTGTGTTGCATGGTCTCGCTTTTCACAAATGCCATGGTTTTCGAAATCCCACAGGCATCGACACTGTTACCTTAGTCGGCAAGCGTCGTTTTGCTGGGTTATGCGCATTCGGCAAAATGCATCACGCACACTTTTGAATTTAGTGTAGGCATCACACCGCTGGTTCCCTAGCAGAATTATATCTGGGTCCCTGGGTCTGTGGGAGGGCCAAACATTCTGAAACTCGCCACCGTCCAAGGTTTTCTACAACGGGCGTAGCTTGTTTTTGGCATTTTTGAAATGATGGCGCGAAAATTTAAATTTTAACGATTTTTTTCTTCATAAATAATAAAATTGTCAAAGGAAATAAAAATGTTACAAAACAACAATTTTTTTAAAATTTTTTCCAAACAGTCGCTCCTTCATACACCTAAAATACACATAAAAACAACACTTTTTTGGGTTCAACTGGGGGCAACATTGGAATTTCATTTTCAAAGAGCCGAATGACAGGAGGAAGAGGAAAACAGAATGAAATAGCTGCCTACTTACGTCACCTTGTTATTACACCATGGAACAGTCGTTTGTTTGTTTATTACCCATATGTTTGTACGGACATTTGAAAAATTCGGGCATTTTGATGTTTGTTTTTTTTCTTTTGTTTATTATTTTTTTTTCTTCTTCATATGTAGTTTTTTTATTTTTGTTTTTCCGATACACATTTTTTTTTTGTTTTTAAGCTCGAATGCTCGAATGTTTGTACGGGCATTTGAACAACAAACGGGCTTCAAACAAAAACGATCAGCTCGAATTGCTCGATACCCGGGTATCTAGGGCTCTAGTTAAATCTCACATTAAAAAAAATTGGTAGGCTCGAAGCCCTTTTGGTAGGTTTTTGGTCGGAAAAAAATTTTCTTAGTGGCATCCCTGCAGCCCATACCACAATTGTGGGAAGTCGATTCACACGTATTCTTACTCTCTTCATCAGTCGCATGATCCAATTACCAGGTCGGTGCATGGTACATACACACAAACATGCCGTGAGCTGAATGTCAAACGGAATGTCAAAACTGAAAGGAGAACGAAATAATTTGACATTCAGCTCACGAGCAAATGATGGAGAAACTCAGAGAACGAAGAATTTGACCAATAGTAAACACGAATGTATGTATAGAATATGCAGAAGCAAAGAAATTGGATAGCTGTTGAAGAAAAAGAAGAAGTCAGCTGATCTGAAGAGCCGACCTGTATTGGTGGATCCTGATCAGTCGTTTGCCAAGTTGGCAATGCCAACTGTCGAACAATAAACATTGCGCCTGACTACGTCGCTTCGTGGTAGGGATGGGCAAATTGGAAAAATATATCGATATATATTATATCGATATTTAAAAAAACATCGATTTATGCCGTGTAAAAACATCGATATATCAATATATCGAAAGGGTCGGCTTTACATTATGGAACCACGTCCCGCAAAAAACCACTTTTTCACGGGGTTAGAGGTGCTCTCACAGATCTCAAAACAGAAATCCAAACTTGCCGGAGACTTATAGTTTACTAGATATTTGTTGTTAAAGTTCAATGAGTCTACAGATATTCTACGAATCCTGAAGTATAAACATAAAAATCATTAAGAATTGCTTGAAGAAGAAAGTAGTGTAAATTCAAGCACTCGAAAATTATGGTTATACCACTTCCTAAAAAATGTTCTGGTTTTAGATTCAAAGCGAATCAGAAATGTATGAAAAATATCGAATGTGGCTCGAAATGGCAAAAAATTATCGATTATCGATGCACGGTAATTCAAAATATCGTCGATATTATCGGCTGTACTATTTTAAAAATATCGATATATTGATATATCGATATATATCGCCCAACCCTACTTCGTGGTTGAACGCAAGCATTGACTTTATACAGGTAATGTATGTATATATGTCCACAAATAAAATGCCCGGCGAGAAATTTTATATGATGGAAATGCCGTCGGCCATATGCAATGCCTTTTTTGCTATAAAGTATTTAAAAATAATATAAATGATTAAAGGCATTGCGAAGTGTTTCACAAACAGTTCTTGTACTCTTGTTTGGATGACTTTTGTCTTCCAAACACTCTGTTTTACCCAACTACCCTTTAATTTTTTTCAGAAGAGATATTTTTTTCATTAAAAAGTTCTTTTCCTTTCAAAAGCAAAAAATAAAAACAACAAAAAAACGAAAAATGTCCGTTCTACATATGTATACGTATGTACATATATTCCACTTGAAGCGGATGAATTTCTTACTGGGGTGCGCATGCGGAGAACTTGTTTTGTTCTCACCAACACAACCTCATTTCAGATTTCGCCGACCACTGATGTACATACATATGTATGTAAGCAATGCATTCATTAGCAAGTAGGTAGGTACACCAGAGGCGTAGTTACGGGGGGGGCCGGGGTTTGGGGACAAACCCTCCCCCCCCGAAAGATTCGTTTTGACCATAAAACCATCTTTGACTTTATTAGCATACATTTCTTTTTCAGGAAAAAATCAATGAGAATAGTAATTTTTCGAAATTGGTAATTCGAAATTTAGCGCTTTTTCACGAAGTATTACTTATAATTCTAGCGTTTGTTGAGCCGCAGGAAAGTGCAAGAACCGCAGGAATTTTACCACAATTTACATTCTTTGTAGGTACTTATATTCGCTCGCACGCTACAATTATTATACGGCATTGCTGTTATTAACATGCTAATAACAGAAAAGTAACGCCAATTATTTAAATTTCAAGTTTGCTTTCAATTACTTATCATCTTAATCAAATAATATTAGTATAAACTACAATGGGAATAAATATGCAATGTATAAGAGTATCTGAACTTGAGATTTTACTTAATGTCTGTCAAAATGGAATATTAAAAAACTAAATTATATATGAAAATTATTATTTATAACCGTAGCACATAGGTAGAAATATTTTATTGTGTTCATCTATTCCAAATTGCTTGTTTAATGCAAAATTTTAATAATTTGTGTTAAAAGTAGAGCTCTCGATTTTTTTTTGAACATTTTCGAGTAGCCCGAACAGTTGTTCAAATGCTCGAAGAGTTGTTTGTTTGTTTATTACCCGTATGTTTGTACGGGCATTTGAACAATTCGGGTATTTTGAAGTTTGTTTTTTTCTTTTGTTTATAATTATTTTTTTTCTTTATATGTAGTTTTTTTTTATTTTTGTTTTTCCGATACACATTTTTTTTTGTTTGTAAGCTCGAATGCTCGAATGTTTGTACGGGCATTTGAACAACAAACGGGCTTCAAACAAAAATGATCAAATCGAATTGCTCGATAGCCGGGTATCTAGGGCTCTAGTTAAAAGTCGATTTTATTGAAAAATATATACAGTGACTCAAAAAAAAAAATCATACGCCAAATTAAATTTATTTCAAACAGTTCTGTCGAAAATTTGACTCTCTTATTTTCGTTTAAAAATGTAAACAATTTTTCAATAAAAATCGCCTTAAGCAGGATTTCTAAGCTTATGGGAAACTCCGAAAAATCGTAGAAATTTCTAAAAGTGGATTAAAAATTTCAAAGCGCGGCCAGAATTTATAGAAGATTTTGAGGAGATTTCTAAGTGTACTGTTATGTAGCCAACCAATTTTAGTGTAAAAAGTGCTATTCTCAATGCTGTAAAAATTTCCGTCGATTTTAGTAATTTTTTTCTGTAGGGTGTTTGCGTTATATGTACGTGAGACCGTTCCAATTAAAATTTCCGAAAAGCCAATGAAATTTTTCAAAAAGTTGAATGTTGCATATTATTATATTACAATTGAATGAGCTGCAAAATTGCATACTCAAAAATCTTCTAAAAAATGTAGCTTTATAATTCTTAGCCCCTTTTTATGATAAGTACTTCCTTAACTTTGAAAAATTGGAAATACTAAAAATACTGCCTAAAAAGTTAACAATAATCGCTGCTAAATATCTGGGTTACTTTCGAGCATCACCTACATTAACCAAGATATGCGTTAGAAATATAAACATTAAAATTAAATATAAAGCACAAAAAGAAAATTATTGTAGGTACATATGAAAAACCCTGTATCTAGTAGTGAAGTGCGGCTTTGTGCGACGTAATTTTTTGTCGGCTAACTACTAATTGTACTATATATCATGTCCGAGGGTTAATTTGACTGAGTCTGACAGAGCAACATAACAAAACCAATTTTTAACATGAAAAAGAGTGATAATTTTTTTTTAAATATCCCAACATTAAAAGCTTAAAACCAGGGATTGCAAATAATCGTTATTTTTTAAATTTTGACTAAAAAAATCATACTGAAGGAGAAACGCTAAACGCAAAAGAAGTACACAGATGTAATCACCGTAACGCAGACTACCTCTAGGTGCATTAACTTTTATTTTTTCGATTTTTATAAAAAAATTGATTTTTAATCGTTATTTTCTGAGTTTTATTTTTCCCTCAGCAAATAAAAGTTATTTTTTGATTTTTATATTTCGCTCAGAAAATAAAAGTTATTTTTTGAGTTTTATTTTTCCCTCAGAAAATAAAAGTTTTTTCTGAGTTTTATTTTTCGATCAGAAAATAAAAGTTATTTTTTGAGTTTTATTTTTCCCTCAGAAAATAAAAGTTATTTTTTGAGTTTTATTTTTCGATCAGAATATAAAAGTTATTTTTTGAGTTTTATTTTTCCTTCAGAAAATAAAAGTTATTTTTTGAGTTTTATTTTTCGATCAGAATATAAAAGTTATTTATGAGTTTTATTTTTTTGCTCAGATAATAAAAGTTTATTCATAAATTTTACGTATTTATGTGACGCGAGCACATATATACTATTAAAAATGTAATTCTATGTATGTATGTGATTAGGTACATAAATATGTATCATTTAGAAACTCTGTAGAAGGACAGAAATAAAGTTGTTGTATGTGAAGCATTTACTTAAATCTAATAAGCAATTCTTATATATATACATATATATACATATATATATATATATATATATATATATATATATATATACACACACGGATATATATATATACAAGAATTGCTCGTTTAAAGTTATTAGATTTAAGTAAATGCTTCACATACAACAACTTTATTTCTGTCCTTCTACAGAGTTTCTAAAAGATACATATTTATGTACCTAATCACATACATACATAGAATTACATTTTTAATAGTATATATGTGCTCGCGTCACATAAATACCTAAAACTTATAAATAAACTTTTATTATATGAGCAAAAAAATAAAACTCAAAAAATAACTTTTATTATCTGAGCAAAAAAATAAAACTCAAAAAATAACTTTTATTATCTGAGCAAAAAAATAAAACTCAAAAAATAACTTTTATTTTCTGATCGAAAAATAAAACTCAAAAAAATAACTTTTATTTTCTGAGGGAAAAATAAAACTCAAAAAATAACTTATTTTCTGATCGAAAAATAAAACTCAAAAAATAACTTTTATTTTCTGAGGGAAAAATAAAACTCAAAAAATAACTTTTATTTTCTGATCGAAAAATAAAACTCAGAAAAAAACTGTTATTTTCTGAGGGAAAAATAAAACTCAAAAAATAACTTTTATTTTCTGAGCGAAATATAAAAATCAAAAAATAACTTTTATTTTCTGATCAAAAAATAAAACTCAAGAAAAAACTTTTATTTTCTGAGCAAAAAATAAAACAGAAAATAATCGTTAAAAATTAACTTTTTGGATATCACTTATAACTGTTACGGTCCCTGCTTAAAACTATAAACTTAGAATTATTGGAAACCAAGGATATTATTGAAAAGTGTTAATAGTTACTTGAACCTTTAGGATTCATCACGATTACTTAAATGAAATGCTTTAAATAATAAATATTCAAGTTGAAACTAGCACTTAAAAATATGTAAGAAAAAAACAAAAAAATTAACTTCAGATATGCTAAGTTTCGACCATCTGGGGCAAGTGCAGGGTATGGGGTCGGGAAAAAAGCTATGAATTATTGTTCCCCATTCTATTTCCAATATGTGGGTATGTTTTTTTTTTCTGTAATTGTAACAATTTTACAAAATTCAATTTTGGGCGCATAAAACTTGAAAATCTACCTATGCGCGTAGATTTCCAGAAGAGAATATGAGACTTACTTTTGAAGTATAGTTAAAGGCCCTTGGCAACTGACAATCTGGCATGTCAAGCAGTGTGTATGTGTGAGTTTTTTTGTGTGTGTTAGTGCAATCGGCAGTCGTCGTGCTACACGTTCTTGTTCGGGCTCGCGTTGATGAGAATCAAATCTTTTAGATATTTGCGTCAATCACCCGACACTCACACATATGTATACACTTCTTAACATTCCAGATTTTAAGTGGCCAAGGGCCTTAAGATATATGTATTATAAGCGATATTTGTGTACTATAATGTTAAATTATAGCCTGAAAAAATTACATTTCGCTAGCTTAGAGTGCAAACTGTGTAAGTCAACTTTTATGAAAAAGTGTATTTTTATGTAGAACGCTAGAAAAATCAAATACGCACCGCGCTAAACAAGTCTGAGATACTTGTCATATTTCTACTCGTTGTTATTCAGTGATACGCAAATTGTGTAAGTCCAAAAAGCGAAAAAAATTGTGTAAGTCCAAAATATTTATATGAACAGAAATTTTTTTTTTCATTTCGAATTTTTTTTTTCTTTTTTGTTTTTTGTCTCTCCTACAAAGTTTTAAAAAAGGACTTACACAATTTGCATTCTAAGCTAGCGATTTTTATCATTTGTAAAAAAAATTGTAGTTTTTTTTTGGTAATTTTAATTTTGGTAAATTTTTTACATTGGCTGTGACCCCCCCCTAAAAAAATTCTCTAGCTACGCCACTGAGGTACACCTCCACGTGCAGCAGGCAGTTACGCATCAAGCAATTAAGTTGATTTAATAAAAGATCATTTTCGGTAATTCCATTCATGAAATTCCCACATATTTTGCATGATAAATGTTCACATGTACATACATATGTACATACATACGTACATATGTATGTATTTAAAAAGATTTCCGCGCATTATATGCATTGTGACAGCTGTTATGATAAAGAGTTTGCTGTCAGTCAATTTGTAATCAATGTAAGATTGCCCAGTAAATACCCAGCCAGACCGTCCGTCCACCCAACCAATCCCATACACATACATACATATGTACATACCCTGCAAAAAAATGTGCGATTAATACCGAAAGATATTTGTCCCGGATTGATCTCTTTCGAGAACAATCGGTCCACAATTAGTCCCCGATTGTTCCCGTACGGGTATAAATGTAGACTAATTGTAGACTAATTGTTCCCGAACGGGTATAAATGTAGACTAATTGTTGACCAATTGTTCCCTAACGGGTATAAATGTAGATTAATCGCTTTCATTCCGAACGGGTACAAATCTAGATTCCTTAAATGTAGAAATTTTACAAAAATATGCAATGTATTTAAAAAATTGTAGAACAACCGATAAAACGAATTGAACACCCTTTCTTTTAATAACAATGATGAATAATAATTTTAACAAAATGTTGCCTAAAATATTCTATGGAAAAATCCTTTACATTACGCTCATATAATGCATACTCAAAACTTACAATTTTTTTTATTTATTTATTAAGATTTTTTTTTCAAAAGTAAAACATTATATAATCTTTATTTATATATGCATGAACATTAACAATTTTTTAAAGATTGTTATTAAAAATTGTCTTGGCGAACAACTTGGAAAAATCTACATTTGTACCCGTTCGTGCTGGAAGCGATTGATCTACATTTGTACCCGTTGGGGATGAAAGCGATTAATCTACATTTGTACCCGTTCGGGATGAAAGCGATTGATCTACATTTGTACCCGTTCTGTATGTTAGTGATTAATCTCCATTGGTACCCGTTCGGGTATACAAGTTGAACAATTAGTCTCTTCATAGGACATGCTCGAACAAATGCGATCAATTCACTCCATATAAAGGGATGTAAAATTGTATTAGTCGCATGTTCCTTGCGATTGATCCCGGACACGTCCCGGATTAATCGCATTTTTTGCAGGGTACATACACACCTTAACCTCTTTGCTGCTACTTACACCCTTTCCTACCACACACCTAAACTATTTTCACTTTTGGTTAACAAATGAATGTGCAAGCAAAAAAATATCTAAATATTTATACAATCGCGGGTTTTCTGCTGTCAGTGATAACGGTATTTCCGACCTACCTACATACAGTGAAACCTCCCTTGGGCGGACACTCACCGTCGGGCTAATTTTGTCCGCCCAAGAGAGGTGTCCGCTTAACGGAGTGGGTTGCTATTTTAGATTTTTTGGATTTTGGAATTTTTTGGATTTTAAAGTATTTATTTATTCATATTTCACTAAAAAAACAAGGATTCTTATGTCTTCAAAATTTCACTTAAATACATAAATACATATACATATGTATGTATGTATGTATATACATAAAGTATTAACATACATATTACATTTCAATTAGTAAGTTGCTGATAAGTAGAAATGTTGGGATATCTTTGAAATTATTTAAAAAACTGCGAAATTGTCGATTGACGAGGGGTTTTTTGCTTATTTAAAATAAAATTGTTTTGCAGGTGGCTTTCAAATTTCTGCAACAATTCAAATGAAATAAGGTCTTCCGTGCAAAATCTTTTCAAATTTGAAACTGCAGTCAAAGCCATTTCGTTCGAGGAGATTGCATTACCTACTTTCAGCGGTAATACTTTCAGTAGCGGTACTATTATCTTCAATGGTTTCGACGTTTTCGTCAGTTATATCATCTAACTGGAAATCTGTGAATGTAGTTATATCTATTCCAATAAAGTCATGCGGTTATTTATTGTAGTTGGTTATTTTCCTTTCATCTTAGCACTTTTTACATAACGAACATTCCGCGAACTTTTTTTATATTGCTATACATACTTATATTTTGTCCGCATAAGAGGGGTTCGTGTCCGCCTAACAGAGGTTTTTGTGTGATTCGTTATGAAAAAAAATTAAAGTGTCCGTTGAAGAGAGGTTCGTGTCCGCTTAGTAGAAGTTTTTAGTTCAATTAAATAGTAAATAACTGTCCGCGTCCGGCCAAGAGAGTGTCCGCCTAAGAGAGGGCAATTTGTTCTAAAAATTGAACCTAAACCTTGGTGAATGAAAAAATGTCAGCTCAAGGGAGGTGTCCGCCTATGAGAGGTGTCCGTTAGGAGAGGTTTCTCTGTACATACATACATAAGTACGTATAAACATATAACATATGTGAGTAAAACCCTCCCGTATCTATTTTTGTATACATAAAATTGTAGGTAATGCGTCGTCCGTGACAATATAAAAAATGTGTTATCTATACTAGGCGCACCGCTCAAAGTAAAAGTATTCCAATTCCAATTACTTTAAATTTTTTTTATGGGCAGGTGGGTTTTCCTAGATGTGCGCCAAGTCAGGGTTGTCGTCAGATATGTATGTAAGTAAATACGCTTTTATGGCAATTTCCCAAACTAATTTTAGCAAATTGATTGGTTTGTAATATGTGTTTTTTATTATTACTAACTGACTGTATTGGGAATTTGTATGAGAAATGGGGAAAATAATATATGTACATACATACATACACATGAATGAGGCCTATTATTGAAAAAAAATCTGAATAAAAAAGTGGCCAATACAACTTTATCTTATTTCGTATTTATATTAATTTTCAAAAGATATCTATAGCATTCTGCAACAAAAACAATTGTAATCAGTTCTCAAAAATTGTTTTGGCGAACGTTCGAAGATCATCTTCGATATCCAAAGTGATTAACGAGCTGAAAACGACCTTCTAATCAACTTAAGTTTTACATTCGAACCACACGTTACTATAGCAATAAGAGAAAATTAATATAAATATTTTAAGATAACCATTTGCTCGCGGGAATTGCGAATAAATAATGAAGCGAAAATAGATGGGTTAACGATGGTTCCGTTTTGCTGGAGAATGGGCTAGTTCTCGACACGAGTAACCAGCTTTTTCTACTTTAAAAAAGAGATTTATTTTTGTAATTAATAATTATGTACATAAATAAGTCTAACGTGTGTTTTTTCGGAAATTCAAAAAAAATTCTATGAAAAATTTTTTTTAAATAATAGCAATTTTATCGTTTTGATAGTATAAAAAAAAATCCTAAAAAAAATCAAAAAATTTTCCTCATAATTTTTGTCATCTGATCATCATCAACAACGATGACGCAATTTAAAAGAAAAAATATTTCGGAATATACATATGTACATAAATATACATAAATACAGTTTATTGCATTTCCGTGCATTTTATAATGTGAAAAGTCTGCGAGACTATTTTTGTGTTCGCTTTCGAAAATAAAAATCAAAAAAAAAAATCTGTTTCAAAAATACATACTTTGTTGTCTCGCCTTTTGGACTGGGACTGCGCTTTTGCTTTAAATAAACACATGAATTAGTAAGCACCATATGTTTGTATGTATTTTTACATTCGCCACATTTACATATGTACATATGTATGGTTGTTGTTGGGGGAAAACCTCAAAAAATTTAAATTTAGCAGCGTAAAATGAACATACTGGACGTTGATGGCGAGACCAGCCGCTGCTGCTGCGGCTGCCGTTGGATATATGTACATAAATGTCTGTATGGACCAAAACATTTGAGTACATATGTACATATAGGTACACATGTATGTAAATGTGCATACATGAACTTTGTACTTTGGCCATTTTTTTAATTTACAGTAAAACCCGCTTTAGTACCTCCCCGCTTAAGCACCTAACCCGTTTTAGTACCCAACATCTGCAGACACTATGGTTTTTGTAAAAAATATCGAACAAATTTACCCTTTTAAGTACCTCCCCGCTTAAATACTCAACCCGCCTAAGTACCATAATTTGTTGTGCATTAAATAAAATTTTACGTACGTTTTCCCCCGGTTAAGTACCTTTCTGAATACAATTGCTTTTTTCAATCGGCAATTCATTATAATCGATTGTTTATTTATACCATTACTAATTTATCGAAAATCAAGATAAATATATACATATAAAATAAAGATTCGTAAAAACAAAGAGCGTATATGCGATATGAAATACGTTTTTAATTAATATGTAATCAAAGTATTGTTTGTTGAATAAATTTTTTGTTTGTGTTTAAATAAGTTATTTTCAATATTCTTAAAATTATTAAATGTTTAACTACCCAATAGAAGGTACTAAAACGGGGTTGTTTAAGTACCCAACCTGAGGTACTAAAGCGGGTTCTTATAAGTACACAACCCGCTTAAGTACCTCAAATTCCTGTCAATTTTAGGCAAGGCACTTATGCGGGTTTTACTGTAATTTGAAAAAATTTTTATTTTTTTTTCCTGTATACTATAAGCTATTTACAGGGTGTTGAAGAAAAAATGTTCCATTTTTGAAATTCTCAAAAGATATGTACGGAACCATGGGCGGGGAGGGGGAATGGTGCATACATTTCAATATTTATTTATTTGAAAAAAAAAAAAAATGTCTGTAAGCAATAATCTTGTATGTATGTTTTTCGAATGTATATACATACATACATATGTAAATAAATATATACATATCGCACCCTAAATCTTAAAGTGACACAACTAAAAATCCAAACATTTTCAGGAGTCAAAAAACTTTTTTTCTTTACAAGCAATCATATGGAAAAAATCCACGTATAATGGTTATTTTTCGGTCAAATCAGACACTTATTGAAAAGTTTTTTTTTTTGGAAATCGCTAGAGATATGTTCTGTGTACCAATTTATGAAAAAAACTCGATTTCAAGAAATTTTGAGTTGTGTCACTTTATGATTTAGGGTGCGATATGAACATCTGTGTGTACAATATACGCCACTGCCGCCCATTGACGTCAATCCCAACCTCAAGTACGTATGTAGGCAACTATTAAGAAAATGTGCTAAGAAAAATTTTCTGGTCATGCATTTTGACCATAATTTTCGCTACACGGAGAAAACTTTATTGATGTCACATCCAAATATCCTGTCTGATCCATAAACTATGGCTGCCATATCAATATAACTTTTTTTTTATATATGTATTAGGTTTTTTGGATATAACAACCATTAAATGAAAAAGACATCTATAGTTTATGGATCGGACAGGATTAGCAATATATTTGGATATGACATCAATATAGTTTTCTCCGTGTAGTTTTATTTTAAAAATACCGTTTTGTTTATTCAAAAAAAAAAAAAAAAGAAAAAACTGAAAATATCGAAAGCATTTTATATGTACTATAAATACTATTAGTATTTAATTTTTCACGTCTGTCTTCAAGGCGGAAAAGATGAAAAATTTGCTAGCAAGCGAGAGACTGGCGTGTCTGTTTTTTTTCACATATGCGCGTATGTTTGTATGTATGTACATACATATATACATATGTAAATACTAGTCAATCGTTGCTTATTGGCGTAGTAAACTGTTTTTCTTTCTTGTCTGCATATTTGCACATAATATTTAGATATACATATATACATATTTATATACTTGTCTGTGGAACTGACTAGCCAAAAAAGTCACGAGCAAATCATCCATAGTACACTTTTTTTTGGGTGGATTACAGGGCCGTGCGCACGGGGGGGTTAAAACCCCCCCATGACCAAATCTAAGTTGCAATGATTTTGCAAAAATTTTCAAAATACAGTTTATAAATTTTGCATTGAATCTTGACTCATAATTTTTGACAAAATTAGTTACAATAATTTTACGGAAGAAGAAATTGGTGAAAGTTGCAAAAAATAAGGTTGGCCAATACATAAGTTCGGCACTTTGAATTGCACTTGGAGCTTTCCGAAATTACAAAGTTGTGTAGCATATCGAGCCGTATGCGCCGGAAAGATGTAAAGGCCAAATTCAAAAATGTTCAGGAGAAGGTTTTTTAAAAATTTTTTTTCTTTCATTTCTTTATTTGGTTTTTTTTTTTGCTTTTCGACAATTTTTAATCGACTTTAACCACCAAAAATATAAAACTATACTTTTCTAAAACGAAATTTAACGCTGATCCCGAATAGCATATCCATTTTTTTGTGGCAGACCCTGTTTCTGAGATATCGGTAAAAATGTAGAAAAACCCGTATATACAAGACATTGCATGACATACATACATAAGTGCATAAAAAATTGTATTAGCCACCGTAGAGATTTGGCATCTAATAATAACTGGTAAAGAGAATCCCAACAAACATTTTTTGCCTTTGCACTTAAAAATTGGTCAAGTAGTTTGGTTACAATGGCAAAAAGAATGAAAAAATCTATGTTTGTATAAGGAATTTCAGATCCAATCCTATCTATCCCATAAAGGATTTAAATGTGAACATTTTGAGACTACTTTTGCAATAATGGGATGTATCAGTATTTATATTTACCTATTTTTATTGAGAGTTCTTAACCTAGCATTTTCCGTTTCTTTATAAAACTTTATTAAGGAGTAACATTTAACATTATTTCTTTCCATTTATTATGAGTTTTGAAGTGCACAAAACAGTGATCAATAGGATAAAGAATTAATTGAATAAAAAAATTTATGGATTTCGCGATTTTAAGGAGAGGATAAATAATGAGGGATGTAAGTACTTTTGGCTATTCTTTTGTAATTTTCTGGATTTGTCTCCCATCATATCCTTGTTCCAAGATCCTTGATATCGCCTTTCAAAAATTATTAAGTTCTGATGAAATCTCTCGCCATGTTCATCACTTTGAGCATCTACGTTTGGAGGGAAATTATCGAGATTCAAGAAATTAATTTTGGAGAAATTTTAGAAATACACAACCAGTTTGTTTAAAACTGCTCTAAGCAGTAACAAAAGGGACCCTAACTATCGTGAAATCGTTAGAACTTTATTCCAAAATTATGGAGCAATAAAGTGCAATATGCCGCTCAAGAAAACCATATTGGTCATCGATATGTAATAAAATACAAAGTAGAAGTCTTCAAAGTGATAAAACCCTTGGTTAAATTCCAACAAAACCCCGTTAAATTTGTTTACTTGTCACTAGTCTTCAATAATTTTAAAAGCAAAAAGGATGTAAAAGCCACTTCGTACTCACAAAAAAGTAAACAAACTGAACTTATGTACTTACATCAAAATTGCTTTTCATAACAGTACATTTTTCAGACATAAAATTTCTGGAGAAGGTGTGGGTGATGACAAGTAAGCCATTTCTACAAAGAAGTGAAAATCGGAAATCATGGCCTTTACATCTTTCCGGCGCATATGGCTCGATATGTTCGTTTGGCATTTTTAAAAAAATTTTACTGATAACAAAAAATGTTCATTTTGTGAAAACAGTGAGCAGTTTCAATTAACAAGTACAGTGCACTCGCGAAAATTCGAACTAATGAAAACCAACCCTGTCCTAGTTATCGAAATGTTCGAGTTTTCGAACGTTATGTATTTTTAATATATTTGTATGTATGTATGTATTCGTTTTAACAGTTTTCATACCCTGTCCATTTTTATGGCATAGTTAATCAAAGATATTCTCTGGTTTCATGTTTTGTAGTTCATTGCCAGTTTATTTAATAAAAAATGTTATCAAATATGAATGTTGCTTACAAATTATTAGAAAAAAAAGCAGTGATCTTGGTTTGATGTTTCTTATTTTCTAGCGCATTCAATACAGCCTTTTCGCGCAGTGATTGTAGCACTTAACTTTTCTCGGGCTAATTTTTTCAGCAGTTGCCCATGCTATAGCTTTGTTGAAAATTGTTACGGCTTCGGATGAACTTATGCGTTCTTGTTCATTTCCACCTGAGATTGAAATCAATCCTATGCCATGCCGTTTTTTTTAATTTTGTAGCGATCCATCGCTATATTTGGCATGTAACTCCTTAGCTTTCTCTTTCAAAATTAATCGATTTATAGGATAATTCTTGCTGCGTTGTAATAAAAACCACTTGTAAAGCTTTTTTTTTTCATTTTTGGCAATTCTGAAGCGCGAAGCGTTTTACGTTTCCAGGGCCCGATAGCGTTTTATTAACGCATTCCAAAATTTTGTTTTCATTTTTCACAATTCCACAAATTGAGGACTTGCAGTGTTATATTTTTTGGATAGAGCTGTGATACTAACGCCATTATTGGCCTCGTTAATTATTTCAGCCTTTTTTGCTAAACTCAAAACATTTAGTTTTCGTCCTATTATAAAACGCAAATAAATTTGATCTTTACCGCGCAAAATCCCGTGTATCACTGACAAATATCAATCAATTTAAAAGAAAAGTTCCGTAATTAGCAAGAAACCTAGCCAGTGCGGCGCCTTAGAATGAAACAAAATACGCACGTAATGACAAAAATTTGAATATCGGCCGTTACAGCACATGCAAAACGACAGTATCTCACATGTTTTTCCATGGAAAAAAGAAAATAGTTTTTCGAGTTTTAAAGTAGTCAATGGAGAAAAAAAGGTTCAAGTTTCCGAATGTTCGAGTTATCGTGTGTTCGAGTTTTCGCGAGTGCACTGTACTGTAAACAGTACTATTCAGGACCTGGTTAACTAGGTTTTGATGAATAATAATAATATGTTTCAGAATCATAATGAGTTTCAGAAAAGTTAGAGAACATTTAAATTTATGGTGTATGGGTCTGGATATCTGTTTCAGCAAATATGTTTATCTTAGCGAAAAATGTATGCGAATGCAAACCAAAATTAATAACCCCCCCCCCCCCAAGGCTAATTCCTGCGCACGGCCCTGGTGGATTATATGTACATACATATGACGAGTATATAAAAAATAGCATTTAAGAAAAAATCTAATTTTAAAAAGTTCTTTTTTGTAAACTTATTTTCGTAAGCTTCCAAAACATATAGAAACATGCTTATTTTGGATACAGTAAATAAATTAATTCACTCACCATGGTAATTTCTTATCTCCAACTTAATAGTTGGCTTAGGATTTATTTTGAAGTTAGCTTGCAGACACTGAGCTTCGCTGATCTCTGATGGGCTGAACGGCATTAATAAAGCATTGACACATTGATCATCGCCAGTCGAGCAGGCTACATGTAGAGCGGTATTGCCATAGCAGTCGCGTAGATTGGGCTGTAACAAAAATGAAAAAAAAAGAGAATTGGAATTTATTTATAAATTTCTAATTTTTTTTTATTAAAAATTAAAAATCAGTGTATGTATGTATGTATATTTTAAAATTAAAATTTGCGTTAAATTGGACTTTCTTTGCATGTTTTAAGCCACTTGTAAAATTTGGTTCTATTACAATGCACAGCAATGTATATAACAATATCTAAAGAACCGTTTATTATAAACATACCTCAGCACCACACAGCAATAACATGCGCAAAATGCGCACTTGTTTCATGAGCGCCGCCAAATGCAATGGAGTTTGGCCGCAATCATTTTTAATATTCAGCAAACACGGATGAACGGCGATTCGGATGAGTGCAGCGACCACATTATTCTGGCCGGCAAGGCAAGCTAAATGGAGGTAGCTGCAAAGGGAGAAAAGAAAGAAGAAAAAAAATTAAATTAATTAACGATAAAAATTAGTAAAACAATTTAAAGGCTAATAAATAAAAATAAAAACAAAAAAAATTAAATAAAGGTGAATGAATGAAAAAATTAAATAAATCATAAAAATTAGTAAAACATTACATAAAAGCTAAAACAAAAAAAAATCGAAAAAAAAAACAAAATAAAAATTTAAATGGAAAGAAAAAAAATTAAATTACCGATAAAAATTACTAAAACAATACATTTCAAGGCTAATAAATAATACAAAAAATAATAAAATAATACAAAAAATAAAAAAACAACAAAAAATAAATAAAATTGAAAAAAAATGTGAATGAAGGAAAAAAATTTTGTTCAGGGAAAAAAATTAAATACATAAACGGTAAAAATTAGTAAAACAATAAAGGCTAAAACAAAAATAAAATTCGAATTAAAAAAAGCAGAAATTTAAATTCAAAGAAAAAACAAATTAAATTAGCGATAAAAATTACTAAACCAATACATTTAAAGGTTAATAAAAAAAAAAAAAAACAAAAACAAAAAAAGAATCAAATTAAAAAAATGTGAATGCAAGAAAAAAAATTAAATAAACGATAAAAATTAGTAAAACAATAATGGCTAAAACAAAAAAAAAACAACAAATTCGAATTAAAAAAAAACAAAAATTTAACTGGAAAGTACAAAAATTAAATTAGCGATAAAAATTACTAAAACAATGCATTTAAATAGTAATAAAAAAAAAAACAAAAAAAAATTAAAAAATGAGAATGAAAGAAAAAAATTAAGTAAACGATAAAAATTAGTAAAACAATAATGGCTAAAACAAACAAACAAAAATTCGAATTAAAAAAATTTAAACGGAAAAAAAATTCAATTAGCGATAAAAACTTACTCCAGTTTAATAAAAAAAAAAAACACAAAAAAAATCAAATTAAATAAAAAATTTTGTGAATGAAAATAACGCAAAAATTTGGTAAAAAAAGTGAAAAAAAGCAAAAAATAAAACTCACGTCTCTCCATCGTCATTTTGTTGGTAGTATTGCTCCCATAACGGTAATTGGTTCGTTGGTTTCTTTTCTGCCGCCGTAGCAGGAGTAGCAGCAGCTGCGTTAACGGTGGCAGCACGCCTATTCGGCGCATTCAAATTATTTACGGTGCCATCTTGTAAACTGAGATTACAAAACATTTCGGAGATGTGAGCATCGACATTGTGTTTCAATTTCATATTTATATTTTGCGCTTGCACTTCTGCTTCAGCTTCTGCTTCCGCGTCTTCTGCGTCAATGTCAATGCAACCCGAGTCGAGCGGCGATGCACACAGCTCTTGTTCAAGGTTTTTTCTGTTGTCACTTGCCGAACTTTCGTTTTTAGAAGATGATAATGGCCTGCTGTTGATATTTTCTCCTTTCACTTTCTTCTCCGGCGAACGTTCTGCGCCGTCGTCCTCGTCGCCAAGAAATGAACTCTGCGGTTCAGATATAAATCCTGAGTCGATTGTTTGATGACTCTGATCCTCGTTTACAATATGTGCTTTGTTGTAATCCCTTTTTTGTTGCGTATTTTCCGCTTTAGTTTCGGCGTTGCCGCTGCTGCTGTTTGCTGTTACACCAACAACATTGTTGGCATTACTATACTGAAAGCTTCCAGCCAAATGATCGTCGGTTTTCTTTTCATTATCAACAATTGCTGTACTTTTTGCTACTGCCTTTGTTGTTGGATTTTGTCTCGACATTTTTGTTGCGTTTATGTACGTATGTGATTTTCGTGTGATTAGTTCGCAATTTCAGCGGAATTACTTTTTATGTGGATTTGTATGCGGTTTATGGGAAATTTTGTTTTTTTTTTTTGTTTTGTTTACCCCATATATATAATACTTCTATATTGCTACTATTCAATTGTTTTGTTGGTCAAACTTCACAGTAACGATATACTGTAAGAAAGGGAAGCAAGATTCCATGGGTGTCGTTAAACATTTCTTTTCAAAGACAAGGGGGACTACAGAAAAATTTGATACTATGAAACAAGGCCGTAGCCAGGATTTCATTTTGGGGGGGATTAACTACAAAAAAAAAAACATTTCAAATTCAAATTACATACATATCTTCCCCGTTTGCTATGCTATGTGCATGAATAATTAGGTTTCGCTTATCACCCATATTTAATTGTTATTGCAAAATCCAATTAATTTCACCAAATTTATCTGTCAAATAAAATTTTCGTCAGCTGATTTTCAGTGCAACCAGCTACCCTGTCAAAGCTTCAGAGGGTAAAAAGTGTGAGTTTTTTACACCACTGGAGTGTACATTTTTAGGAAACGAAAACAGGGTAGCAAGTGAAAAACTTATGCAGTTCTTTACACTAAATTACCACTAGATCCACTAGCCTAATAAAACCACTAAAAAAAGAAGACATTTTCTGTTTGACGTTTTACCTTCATTTTGCAAACGAAAACGGAAAATTGAAGAGTGTAACAAAAATGCGCATTTTTTTGATGAAACGAAATCACCATTAATTTCAATGGTAAAATTTTAAATTAAGCTCTTACCCAATTAAGTTAATTATAAGTTTATGATTTTGTTAAACAATTTCTTAGACATGCCAAAAGCAAAACCGCAGTTATCTATATCTTCTGGAATAAGGCGCCAAATTAGGTTCAGAAGAAACGGGACAGTCGCTGAACATGCAAATCGTTTAGAGAACTCACGGTTGCGTGGAATGCAGAGGAGACATGTGGCGATTCATACGAAATCAGCATTTAACTACAGACCGGATTTAAACTATATGGAACATTCTTCCCTTTTCATGGGTCGTATGAGTGAAATTTGCGTTTTTTTGTAAGTCCCAAGGGCAAACATTTAGCTATATTGGGGTAGACCTTCACAACGAGGTGTTTTCTCACGTCAAATGTATGTCGCTCTGTCGCGAACTGGTTCACCACAAAACCAGAGTTTTCTTATACCTGGAAATGGTAACAAAACAAAGAATGTTGTGTTCACGGAAGTTTTTAATTAATGAACAAGATGTACCTTATTTTATGAACTAATTTGCCTACTAATGTACACAGAGCCAAATAATCCTCATAAAAATAAGAAGATTGTCTCTTTGAACAGCTTCGTGGCCCAAAAAGAGGACAGAAGTCAGAGACGAAGATATTTCCATAGAGATTTCTTCTTATTTTTGGGAGGTAAATCTTTTTAATTTTATTTAAAAGTATACCTTCTTACAATAAATAAAAAACTTTCTACTCAACTTTTCTTTACGCATTATTGTTGTCGACTGTGAACCGCTAACTCAGTTTACATATGTATGTATATAAGACTAACTTTATAATAAATTTAATTAGATAACCTAATAAAAATAAGAAGAACGTCCTCTTTATTAATTCAAGGAGATATCCACATATACATATATTCGAAGATTTCTTCTTGATTTTATTAAAAAGACTATCCCATTAAAAGTAAGTAGGGATTCTTCTTAAAGAAAAACTATAGAGATATCTTCTTACTTTTGTTCTATTTTATTAGGTGGTTTTCGCTCTGTGTAGGTACCAAACGTTGTTTGAATTATTATAACTTTGAGTTTTTTGTTGTTAATAAATGTATTGTTTATAACGTTGTTTAATTTTAAAGTGTTTGCATTTAATCTAAAGGAGGGTGGTATATTACATTCCTTGCAGAAAACAAGCACAAAATATGAATGTGTAACCCATTTTTACACTCTACTCAAAGCTAAACATCAGTATATTTAATTTTTGCGGCGCAACGAAGTAAGTCGGGTACTTGCTAGTACATACATAGATACAAATAATAATTGAGACTAACTTTTTACATGATTTCTATGCTTCTAAAAAATACAATTAAGCATATTTATATTATAAAAAAAAATTTAATCGCATTAATTTCGGGGGGGGGAGGGGATTGATCCCTGCCACCCCCCCTGCCAGAATTGTGTGACCGAAAGTACTACCACCATTACAAAAATATATTATTACCAACACATTTGCACTCGTATGTGTTTTATCCAAGTTCAAAACCAATGAGATAGAATAGGATTGAATGGAATTTGAAAATACACATACGGGAACGTGATGAATGAAACGGTCACAAAATTTCCCGATGCCCTTAAGAATGTGATAGGAAATATCCCAAAACTTTTGGTCATACCTGCCGATCATATGACCGGTCAAATGACCTGCACAGTTCTTGCAGGGCCCCCCCTAGATACGGCCTTGCAATGAAATACATAGGTATTTTATTTAACAAAGATATGGGTATGGATATATGTATCTACATACATATGCATGAATAAAAATTAATTTTCAAAGATGAATGAATTTCAACGCTGGCGCTCATTGAACGCTCGCGAATATTCTTTTGCATTCGTAAATTTGCGTGAGGCATTCTTCGTTGTTGAATGTATGTATGTATGAATTTATCGCCACCGCAGAAAACAAGAATAGTCGCTGCTGTATTTTGTTTTCGAAAGATTGGCATTTCATTGTTTAATCTACTGCTTTGTGTTTTTATAACGACCATGAAATTTTATATGAAGGGAATAACGACCCCTTTTTAATCCCCCTTCTGTTTTTTTGTAATGCTACTACAATTTTACAAATGTGTGTGTGACATATACCCACCAAGCATTCCTATAAGTGTTTTCGATAATAAATGTAAGTTTGCTAGAATAAGCGTTTCATAAGCGTTTATATTGTTAAGCTTATTTTAAGTTTTTTCAAATAAACCTTCTGTAAGTGTTGGGAGAAGTTTTTTATAAAACACTTAACTTTAAAAGTTAAAAGCAAGTGTTTGAAAAATAGCTTAAAGTAAGTTTACTTAAATGGGAGTTAAATAAGCTTTTACAATATCAAGCTTATCTTGGGTTTTTTCAAATAAACCTTTTGTAAGTGTTGAGAGAATTTTTTTATAAAACACTTAAATTTAAAAGTGAAAAATTAACGTTCGAAGATTTTTTTCTATTAATACAAAATTTTATTTTTTGTCCGAAGAAAATTATTTGCCTTCGGTTAATGAATAATTAGGCGATTGACTTTTTAAACACGATAAATGCCATGCATCAGGGAACAAGTAGCTCGCAATGTTGGACGCGGAAAAGTCCGTCAATTGGTAAGTTTTATAAATAAAATATGCATATGTATTAACAGTATGCGTTAAAAAATTTATATTTGTAACTTAGGCATACGTTTTATTATGTTTTAGAAAATGGATTTCAACTCTGCTTCCTCTTCCAAGACGAAATCGTGCGTTAAACAAGAGCGTGGGGAAAAGTAGAAGCAGTGGCTCAAAAATTGTCATGGAGAGGGACTGAAACAACATTTGTGCTCGCAAATCATGATCATGACCATTATCATCAATACTATCTGCTCGCAATGCACGGAAAAAGAAGACCCGAATAATTATTATAATTACTTATATTCTTTCTTTCTAATATTAAACTTACGTATACACGTATGTATGTATTTCCAGTTCGAAATTTGCATTAATTTGATATATATCTACATATGTATATTAGATCTGTTTAAGATACCTTTTAAATAAATTATTATAAAAATGTGTATTCAGCGTTTTTTTAACATTTGGAAAATGATAAGATTCATAAGCATAAAAAAGCTTTCTTTGAAACGTTTATTGTAAGCTTACTTTCGAACGTTTATAATAAGTTTATATTCGCACGTTTATAAAAAACTTTCTTTTAAATATTTGTTATAAGTTTATATTGGTACATTTACAACCAAGGTCTAATTTCAATTACAACACGTTTACTTCCAACCCTTTTGTAAACAAAAAATCAACGTTTTGTAAGCGTAATGTTTATAATTATAAGCTTCAAAAAAGCTTTATTTAAGCTAATTTTGCTTGCTGGGTATTCACATATACGACTTTTGATTGTGTTGACGCATGCGCACAAATTACATATGTAGTGAGAAACGAGTTCAGCGCGACCAGAACTGAAACCAAGGCTTATCCAAATAGAGGTTATATTACTTCCGTTTTTATGTGTGTGTTTTCTTTAAAAATGTCAATGTGAAAGAGAAGAGAAATGAATTTCAAGGTAAAATTTTTGCCAATTCGTTTTGTCTGACATTCACACTTTTTAGTATACATACACAATTCCAATCAGCTCATCTACTGCGATATCCTTCTTTAGATAATTCTTGACTGAAACACATTGCGTAGATAGGTTGTTATGGCCTGGTTATGCTACCAATCAAGCTGGTCGAGCACCGTGTAATTGTTGTTGTGCACTCCGACGGTGAGAGAATTTTCGGACTCTCACATCCAGCAAACTTGCTGTGTGAAACAGGCAGCCAGCAAACGAGGTTTCAGAGGTAATAATGTGTTATGTTTAGGCTGACCATCCGTTCTGTTTTTTGAGGGACCGTTCTGTTTTTCAGACGTCTGTCCCTCCTATTTTTGTTTTTTCGGAAAACCTCAAAATGTTCTGTTTTTTTCCTAGTGTCCCTCATTTGTCCCTCATTTATTTATTTTGGGGCATATTCATAGTCTTGATAAAATCTGTTTTTAAGTTAGTTAAAATCAATATTTTATTTTGACTATGAATATTCCCCTTTTTGTTTAAAATCTGTTTTATATTAAAAAGGTTGAGGTGGCAGCCCTTTTTCTCATCAGAATTTAAGTAGTTATCGATAATAACTACCATCCTCATTGACTATATATTTGTTGGAATGTAATTTTTGTGGTTGCTGTGTGGCAAATTTATTTGAAAGAAATTGGTAAATCGTATTAAAATTGATTTGTGGACATTAAACTAAGTTACCAAATTGCTTTATTGTAGATACCTATAATTAAACTTACAAATTTGTTTATTTTTGTTAAAACAAAAAGTCTGAAGAGAATGTGAATTACATATGTTTGTAAGCCTATTATTTGATGAATAAATATTTTTTACGATTTCAAGTTTCATAAATATACATATGTTCGTACTTAAGCCCATATGACACTACATTTTTTTTCTGGTATTCTACCAGGTTTTTTGTGTGAAGGAGATGGTCAAATACAGTTTTGCGTTGGTGTAAGCGAGCAAGCTATATTGAAAAAAACCAAACAAAATACCATCTAGGCGATTAAAAACCAACGAGCCAGCTTGTATTTCGGTAGGTTTTTTGGCATTCGGTCATTTTTTCTAACAATTGTTTCAATTTGACAACTAGAAAATAAATTATATTTAAAATAAAAAATATATGGAAATACAAGTTTTAAATTGGCCTCTTATAAGCTTCTGCTTTGGCCGTAAGGGTAAAGAAGAAGTCCGGAAGAAAAATTATATTGCGTACTGGCTTCCCTTTATAACATGGAATGCACAGCTATCCTGCCCTTTCGGTTTCATAACTTTTTATTTCAGTAATTTAAATTCAACTTTCCAAAAAAAATAATTTTTGAAATAAATATTAGGTCTGTTTATTATTAGCTAGTTATGAATAGTTAGCCAAGTTTCGGCTGGAAAATCGTTTCTTGAGTCAAAAAAATAGCAGAAGAGAGCCATTGACAGCTCCAAATTTCAGCTAGTAAAATTTTCCCAAGCTGAAATTATTGCTGCCAAAGTAAGAAACAGCTGTTGAAAAAATAAACAAAGGAATACTTTTGATTTTATAACTTTTGAAATTTTCTGAATTTTTGAAATATAAATAAAGAAAATTAAATGTTTTTAATATGGCGCATATTAGCCGAAACCGGTTTGTCTCCAAACCAAACTTGACAAGGGATGACGGAGGATCGTTCCGCAATACATCTTTATCTTTAACTTTATCTTTATCTTAGTCTTAATTTTTATTAATTTTTATTTTTCTTTTTTTTCTTTTTCTTTTTCACAGGGTTATCTATTTAAGTGGATCGGAACGACGTCGCACATTTGCGATTTCCAAAGTTTCCTATGTTTGTCAGACGTATGTATAAGCAATATGTACCTCTTATCTTATTAGGGCACAGCCAGACGACGCAAGAAATTACTTTCGGAAAGTGAAAAATTCAAATTGTTGTATTTGTTGCCTTTCTGAAAGTAATTTCTTGCATCGTCTGGCAGTGCCCTTAGTTACTAAAATTAATATAAATATAAATGCAAAATATTAAATTAATAAAGAACCTTTAAATTGATTGAATAAATTTATTTTAGTGGATATTTAAAACTAAAATGAAATTATCTAAACTTATTTCATATGCATATACAAAACATTTTTCTCTTAGCATTATTTTATTGATATACATATTTCGAAAAAGTTTTCAAATTTCGTTGAAATATACATCATATATACATATATATGTATATGTATGTAATAATTAGGGTTTTTTTAGCTTTAAGCTAAAAAATAATTTGGTCAATTGTACAAAAATTCAATAGCTCTAACAGCCTTCGTAAATGTACGAAAGCGGTTTCGTAATATCTACGAAACCTTTCGTTGCTCAAAAGTACGAAAGTATTTCGTAAATAGTACGAAAGCCTTCGTAAATATACGAAAGTATTTCGTAAATACTACGAAAGTATTTCGTAAATAGTACGAAATAGCTTTCGTACTATTTACGAAACCATTCGTTGCTCAATTTTACGAAAGTATTTCGTAATATGTACGAAAGATTTCGTAATATTTACGAAATATTATTTTGAGTGTAGCTGCTAGTTTAATAAGAAACAAACCTATTATTTTCATTTAGTTTGAAGTTTAATGTCCATCAAATTGTTTTTGAGGGAGTATTTGTCTCTTTTCAACCTGTGGAAGAATTGTTTTTGTTTTTTTGACTTTCGGTGGGGTTTCCAAACCAAAAAAACCAGGGAAAAAATGTAGTGTCATATAGGCTTTATATCATTTGAAATTTTGTCCCTCATTTTCGATTCATATTTATGGTCAGCCTAGTTATGTTGTGTATGTGCTCAGTAATTATCATGTGTTATGTTGTGTATGTGCGCTCCAATCACCAATGTAAGCATAACCACCTCTCACCAATCACGAAATGTTTCCGATTTTGATTGGCAATGTTGATTGGTACCATAACCACAGCATTAGCAATATAGAAGTATTATATATATGGTTTACCCATTCACCAATATTTTTCTTTGTCTTACTTGACCCTTTGTGTGGTAACAACCAGTGTTGCCGTTTTGATACAATCGTGTCAAATGTGATACTTTTTTAAGCCCAAGATACGTAGATACTTTTTATTTTGACGTAGAACAAATTTGATACCTTTTTAATCAGCATCAAAAAATTGTGATACGATTTAATCAAAATCAAAGAATATTAACCTATTCTTTTTCATTTTTAAGATTTTCTAAAAATTGTAACAACCTGTGTTTGCCGCGAAAAATATGTATTGTGAAAGTCTTCAAAATACCAAAAATGGGAAACATTTTATCAAACTCACTACTATACAGGCATTACTGCCCATGGCAGGCATGAGCAAAGAGCGTTATGTTTTATGTTAACCATTATTTTAATAGCCTTTATGATTTTCTTGAATTAAATTGAATTCGAAAAATCTAAAATGATACCTAACTATTCATTATCTTTATATTGGTAAATATAATAAAAAATGATGTCACGTTAAAAACACAAAAGCAGCTTATTTTATTAATTTTAATTTTTTTCAAAAATTTTTCAGTGATACGAAAGCAAAATTTGCCGTATCAATTTGTTATACGGGTTAAAAGCCCAAAAACAGTTTTTTTGATTAATTTAAGTTTTTTTCCAAAAAATTTTCGGTGATACGAAAAAAACCATGAAAGTATCAATTTTTGATACCAAATTTTTTGAGGCTGCGGCAACACTGGTAACAACTATTAATGTATGTATGTATACATACATATATGTTTATTTATTGGTTATGCAGGGAATTTACAGTATTTCGCGTGGAATATATTTTTTGTTTTTTTTTTTTGTTTTGTGATTCACATTAGTTTTTCTGCAAATCCTGGAATTTTTTTGCAAAAGAAAAAAGCGAAAGAATAAAAGATTTTGCGAATAATTTAAAAATTTGCGTTTAGATATTTATACATAAATTAGCATACAAATGCTGTTAACAAAAAAAAAAAAAAACAGACAAAAAAGTCTTGCAACTCACTAATGGCCGTTTTGTTAGCGCATTTTTTTTTGTTTTACACTACTTAATCTTCTACCATGACTTAATCATGCTTTGGATATAATATGCTTTGAAAAGAATAGAGAATTATTGGGAAACAAGTTTTTTTTTGTACTAATAGGTAACTGTTAGACTTTCTGATTCCATATGAATCTAAAAAAACAACATTTGTATGTTCATGGGTACGTGGGGGTTTATCTGCTTTTCTATACGCACTCTCTTCTTAAATATCGAGTTTCGCATATATTTATTATGCATATACATATATAGATGTATAAGAAATGAAATAGGGTGGCACACTTTCTATGCGAATAAAAAGTATATGATTCCGCCAAAAAATACTGGCACTATTATAATTTCCGTTACAAAAACAACATCGGTTTTGAATTTGCGAAGTTCAATATGGATTTTATAATTAAATTTACCTATCTTAGAATATATCCGAGATAAGGTACATATGCGACCAGCCTAGAAAATTGATACTTAATGGTAAAAAATCATATGGTAGTCAGACAATTGCCTAAAGATAACGGATTCATACGTCACAGTACAATCACTTTCCCTAACTTCCTCAAGACCTTCAGGCAGTGTCTTGGTGACTATAACAACAACAAAGCTTCTCCATAAATATCTACGCAGGAGCTATAAAAATGCTAAGAAGAACAGAGTAATTTAAAATCTCTAGTAATTTTTGTCAGATTCCGTTCTGTTATTTGAAACAAACACCCATATGAAAGGAAGGACCTTTTTATTTTAGCTAGCATAAAAAGCGTAAAAACGGCTTTCCTGAATCTATGTACATATGTACATAAGTACCTATTACTAATCGTTTCAGGAAGCTGAAAAAAAAACTTTTCCAACTGTAGCCAAGGCGAAGGTTTCGCCTCGTTCGCAGCTTTGGCGTTTAAGGCAGTAGATATCTGAGTAATGCATCCGTATTGGCATTCCTTAGCCATGCCCCCTGTAAAAACGGTTTTTACCCGCTCCAGGTACGGTAAAGGAAAGCCTTACCCCGGGTTTCCCAGTTGTGGGCAAATCTTCGGCGCTCATTGAATTTAGAACTTTGGAATCGAACTACATATGTACATATGGGAATTATTAATGGCTAAGTATTCCAAACATTTCCATGCATACATACAATAAATATATGTACATATGCATATCGTCGTTTCGTATATATTCAAATGCTTTTGCATTCCGCACTGATCGCGAAATAATCGCACAAAATAATGTACCTATGCAGATACATATGTGTGTATATTTTTTATGGCATAGATACCTAATTTAATTACGCTAATTAATATAAATTACCTTTTTGTTCAATATAAACAGATAAACTAAGATTCTTGGTTGTGGTACACACTTTTATTTTTAGTTAATTACTTTTTAGTTTTTTGTTTCAATTTTTCTTACACTTCACGTCTTCATTGTGTTAAATGCGCTTTACAAATGTTTTTTAACTTTACACAACCGTGACTTTTATGTATATTAGCACAAGCGCATGTTCGCTCGCATTCAACAAATTTATTTATGATTTATTTTTTTATTTGTTATCCAAGA
This sequence comes from Urophora cardui, assembly GCA_960531455.1. Lineage (NCBI taxonomy): Eukaryota > Metazoa > Arthropoda > Insecta > Diptera > Tephritidae > Urophora > Urophora cardui. The sequence goes on along the minus strand of OY482674.1, from coordinate 32,298,634 downwards.
ATTATCTAAAGATCTATTTGGATAAACCTTGTTGTTGTCATAACCAGTGTTGCCACAGCCAAAATAAAAAATTTACCAAAAATTAAAAAAAAAAATACCAAAAAATTACCATTTTCTTTATAAATAATAAAAATCACACTCTGACTACGAGTTTTCATTATAGTACATAAATATCGCATTTTATATATCAAACCCTTTAACTAAGTTATAACAATAATACACTGGCGCGTTTATAACTCTGGTCGAACTTCTCTCCAAATTCGAGGCGTGCTTCTTAACTTTTATTTTTTCCTACAAATTGGGTGGACCTACAGTTTTATTCCGGCTCCGAACGGCGAATGCATTTTTTGTGAAAAGCTAGTTCATGGCAGAAATACACTCGGAGGCTATGCCTTCCACTGCCGAGAGGTGACCGCTATTTTAATTAATTAGAAAAATTTGTTTGGTGTTTGTCCGGACTGCGGTTAGAACGCGAGACCTCTGGTATAACAGGCGAGTACTCTACCCACTACACCACAGCCACTAACTTACTTACTTCAAAAGTTATACATTTTTTTGGAAAGCTACGGTTACAAAATCACACAACCCCACCAGCATACTGGTGACAAACGTCGAAAACGTCGGCAAATCCATGCAAAATGCATGGAGGCTGTAGCCTAATGTTTATGCCATTAGCTTACCAAGTGAAATATCCGAGGTTCGAATCTCGGCGGACGCCCAGAAAAAAGTAGTCTGAAGAAGAGATGTGGTGATCATCGAAATATATTTAGGTATAACCTACCAAAAAATTTTTAACACCACAATTTTTCTTATAAGATTGTAAAAAAGCTGAAAATTGCAGTACTTAATTAATAAATTTATATATTTTTTTTTTATCTTTAGGATGTCATCCTACTCTATTTGGTTATCCCTTATACATATATGTTCCAAGTAGTTTAGTTTGTCATCTATATATTAATACTCAACAATATTTTTGGTCGTACCAAAATGAAGGTCTTATAGGGCCGTCATAATGAATACTTTTCCGTCCGTGGCCGCTGTGGTGCAGTGGGTAGAGTGCTCGCCTGCTATGCCAGAGGTCTCGGGTTCAAACCACGGTCCGAGCCAAACAAATTTTTCTAATTAGTAAAAATCCAATTATTGGGTTTTTTAAGAGCAGCGGTCACCTTTCGGCAGTGGGCGGCATACCCTCCGAGAGTATTTCTGCCATGAAAAAGCTTCTCACAAAAAATGCATTCGCCGTTCGGAGCCGGCATAAAACTGTAGGTCCACCCAATTAGTAGGAAAAACAAAAAGGAGCACACCTCGAATTGGGAGAGAAGCTCGGCCATAAAAACTCGTCAGAGTTATAATAGCGCCATTGTATATATTATATTATTATATATTTTTTTTTTATCTTTAGGATGTCATCCTACTCTATTTGGTTATCCCTTATACATATATGTTCCAAGTAGTTTAGTTTGTCATCTATATATTAATACTCAACAATATTTTTGGTCGTACCAAAATGAAGGTCTTATAGGGCCGTCATAATGAATACTTTTCCGTCAATCCATTTAACAAACAACAGAGTAAAATTACATGAATTTGAATGACGATCGGCACATTCAGTACTTCAACTTTTCCGTAAGAAATATATGAAATTGAAGTATGTGTCAGTTAAACGGAGCCGGATTGACGGAAAAGTATTCATGCTGACGGGTCAATTAATGTCATCGTGTCGGAATAAAATGCATATATATCATATGAAAGGGTGATTCTTCCTTCGAAAACTGAGATTTTCACGTTGTATATCTCTTGAACTATTTGTGTTTGTGCATTTGTGTGCATTGAAAAAAAGGGAATTAGTATATACTAAATGTGTAAAAATTTTCGATATCGAACAAGGTGGATTGGTACCTCTCATATAATGGTGTATTAGCCCGTCTTGGAAAAATTACCAAACCGGGAAAAAAATTACCAAATTACCAAAATCGGTTTTAGAGAAAAAAAATTACCAATTTTGGTTAAAAATAACCAAAGTGGCAACGCTGGTCATAACCTAACTATAGAAGGTCCATGCAAGGTTTGTAGCCAGGGATGCCACTTTTGGGCTTTTCCTACCAAAACTGGTAGTTTTATGCCTTTTGGTAGGTTGGTAGGACGATTTGAATTTTGGTAGGTTTTTGCCTTCGTTCAACTAACATCATTGATTTGGTACATTTGGTGACTTTGCCACAACACTGTTAAGAAAACGTGTCTTTTTCAGTAGAGCTTTGTCACAAAACTTTGCTAAATAGAAACGTTTTCTTAGAGATTTTGTTATCACTCTTCTATACTTTCCAGATACTCATTGACTTTGTCCGAATATACATACATATCTCTTCTCAGCTGTCCCAACATTGGCCCTCTAGCTGGCATAACAACAGACCACTGCCTCATGGGCATCCATGGAACGCGCATGGTTCTCCTTACAAACGATTTCTTTCGCATCTGCAGGGATGAGGAGGTATAATGCGTAGGGCACTACCTATACACTTGTCCCGCGCTGTCCAACTCCAGGTACGCTTGCCTCCACAGACACAGCTGGAGGATATTGAAAACAAAAAGGCATCTGATATTTTACGCTATATGAAGCAAACCAGGTGGTTCGTATACATGGTGTGTACTCGTAATGAAGAGCTCCACGTGGTATCACAACAGGTCATCAGACCTGCGTAGGTAGTAAATGTGTTTGCTGTACCAAGTGGAAACAATGTCCGCTATTTCCTTCGATAAATCTTCTAACGTTTCCTTGAGGATCAGTTGCTTGCCCTCATTATTTCTCAAATTTTATTCCACAAAATGTAAATCCTGATTTCCTCCAACCTGTCCGAATATGATTTTTTTCAGAAACTGAGTTTGAAGCGCAACATGTATTTGTTGTACAAGCAGAGCGTTCATAAAAGTAAATTAGAAAAAAAAATAATAAATTTTTTTTTATTTTAAGCGGTAAAAAAACAAGTGTCCGGTTACTGCGGGGTGGTCGGTTACTGGAACAGTTTCCCTAGATGAATTTGTTGAATATGATTAAATCTCGCATTTAAAAAAAAAAATTGGTAGGCCTGAAGCCATTTTGGTAGGTTTTTGGTAGGAAAAAAAATTTCTTAGTGGCATCCCTGTTTGTAGCTTATGTCAAACTATCATCTTTTGTTTTGATTTTGCATTCTTGCACGTGTTTTTCGTGGAAATAGCTTGTGTGTTCGGTTATGTGTTTGTATGTTCGGTTGTGTGTTCGCTAGCGTTTTCTCTGCTTTTGACATTTTTGAAAGCGGCCGTCTAACTGTAATCACCTATTCTCCCTCACATAAGACGACCTGTATACAGGGTTGCCACTTTGAAATTTATTTTCCGACCAAATTCGTCTCAAAAACCTACCAAAATAGCTTTCAGCCGACCAAAATTTTTTTCACAAAATTCGTCATATAAGCTGGTTTTTGAAAATTTATGTATTTTTATACTCAGCTGTACTAGTACACAGAGTATTATAGTTTTGATTTCCTAACGGTGGATTGTAACAGAATGAAATAATCGAGATAGATATAGACTTATATACATATATCAAAATGATCAGGGTGAAAAGAGAAATCGATTGAGCCATGTCCGTCCGTCTGTCCGTCTGTGCGCACGATAACTCGCGCAAAAATTGAGATATTTTGATGAAATTTGAAATGTAAGTTGGTATCAAGACAGGAACGGATGGTATTGAAAATGGGTGAAATCGGACCATGACCACGCCCACCTCCCCTATATAGTAAAAATCGCAAATTTTGTATCTCAGTCACTAATAGAGCTAGAGTGATAAAATTTCACACACGTATTGAGCTCAGGCCCTTATGAAGAAATATGGTGCAATTTTGGAAAATGGGCGGTGCCACGCCCACTTATTAAGGGTCAAACCTTGAAAGTTTTATATGTCATAACTCAGAAACCATTGAAGATATATCGATGAAATTTGGTACGCGTGATTTACTTACTTAGCCAAACGTTTGGACGGAAAATAGTTAAAATCGGTTTACGGCCACGCCCACTTTTATATATGTGTATTATAAAGTGACCTTTTAAAAACATTTTAAGCCATATCTCTGTCAAATATAAAGATCTATCATTGAAATTTTGTCGCATGAGTCCAACTATGGACATAAAACAAAAAACACAAAAATTTTGGAAAATGGGCGGTGCCACGCCCACTTATTAAGGGGCAAACATTGAAAGTTTTATAAGTCATAACTCAGAAACCGTTGAAGATATATCGATGAAATTTGGTAGGCCTGATATACTTACTTAGGCAAATGTTTGGACGAAAAATTGCCAAAATCGGTTGACGACCACGCCCACTTTTATATATGGGTATTATAAAGTGACCTAATAAAAACATTTTAAGCGATATCTCTGTCAAATATAAAGATATATCATTGACATTTTATGAAAGGTGTCCAACTATGGACACAAAACAAAAAATACAAAAATTTTGGAAAATGGGCGTGGCACCGCCTCCTTTTAGAAGCAGGAATATACGAGATTTCTGAGCCCATAACTCGACAAATAATCCATATATTATAACGAAACTTGGTGTATACACTTTCACTACTTGTAGTAATATATGTTCAAAATTTTAGCGAAATCGGTTGACGACCACGCCCACTTTTATATATGGGTATCATAAAGTGGCCTAATAAAAACATTTTAAGCGATATCTTTGTCAAATATAAAGATAATTCATTGAAATTTTGTGGCAAGAGTTCCACAATAGACCGGAAACAAAAAATAGACAAATTTTGGAAAATGGGCGTGGCCCCGCCTCTTTTTAGACAAAGGAATATACGAGATTTCTTAGCCTATAACTCGACAAATAATTGAGATATTATGACGAAACTTGGTTTATACACTTTTATAACTTGTGTTAAAAGACACGCAAAAATTTATTGAAATCGGTGTATGACCACGCCTACTTTTTAGCAAAGATATTTCTGGAACACCCTTTGGGAATTTGTAACGTGACATCTTTGTAACTAAAAGTCATAAAGGGATGAAATTTTGTACAAAGAATAATATTCATATGCTTAGTTGGATGACTGAGAAAAATTTAGAAAATGGGCGTGGCTACGCCCACTTTATGCAGCACTCACTTAATATAAAGTACACCGTGTTTCCACCAAACTCAAACAAACAATGAAAGCATACAGCTGAGTATCTAATGTTCGATTCCACTCGAACTTAGGCTTCCTTACTTGTTATATATTCATTTAACTGGTATATATATAGGAACTTATATATACATATCACTCTTCAAGTATTTTCACATGTTTTAGCTTAAAATAATAATATACGAATGCGTTTATACCAGGGCCAAGGTTTATCGAAATAGAGGTTATATTACTTCCGTTTTTATGTGTGTGTTTTCTTTAAAAATGTCAATGTGAAAGAGAAGAGAAATGAATTTCAAAGTAAAATATTTGCCAATTCGTTTTGTCTGACATTCACACTTTTTAGTATACATACACAATTCCAATCAGCTTATCTACTGCGATATCCTTCTTTAGATAATTCTTGACCAGGGCTGTCCAAATGCGATTCACTACCACAATCAAGCAACGACCGAAAAATGAGTGTGGGTTGGTGCGCCTACCGTATGTCAAAGTGAAAAATTACTAAAAATAATCAGTCTGCTTGCAGATTAGCCATGGGTAATGGCACAATTTTTTTGGCGCTGATACAATAACGCCAGCGCCAACCGTGGCGCCAACTCACGGTACTGGCGCAATAACACCTTTAGCGCAATTGTCATCGAATAATCGATAAATAACATTTTTTCGCTTGTTACTGTTTACCATCCCCGTTTTATTTCTTTTGGCGCAATTCTGCTTACATATACGAGGGCACAATTAATTTTAATTTTCATAATCATTTGGAAAAATATTCCGTATATATGTGAAAATATGCAAGAAATTAGAGTCACTTAGATCACTATCAAGCACACATAATTGTGACGTTGTCATACGTATACATATACTATGATGCTGTTATTGGCGTTGTGGTTGCGCCATTTTACACTAGCGCTATATTGGAGCTGGTGTTAGCGCACGAAATTGAGTCAGTGTTATATTGTCCGTGTCCAAACACAGCAACTCTGCCGCGAAATTATCCAACGATTCTCTTTTGTGCCGCTGTTCTGTCTTCCATTTGTCCAAACACATCAACTCGTCGCTGGCCAACTTTTGTTCATTATGTTTTCTTCTGGCATTCTTCGAACGCTCTGATTGGTCACTGGCGATAAGAATTGCTGCACAAAGCGTGTTGTCCGAGCACCGACGACTTGGTGCCCCCCTCCTTTCCTCGTCGCCTTCTCACCCACAAACGAACAAAAGCAGCGGGTTGCTCAACTTCGTGTCTCCGTGTTTGGACGTCGACATTGCAATAGCGCATCATTGAGTTGGCGCTATACTGAGTTGGCGCTACATTGAGTTGGCGCTATATTGAGTTGGCGCATTTCCCAAATCGGGGTTAGCGCAATAACACCAGCGTTGGTGTCAGCGCAATTGCGCCGCGCAGCGCAGTGTTACCCATGCCTATTGCAGATGCTGAGCGAGCAGGGTCACGTGCGCACGCTTTGCGAAATTATGAAACAACACACATATATACATTTGTGTACATACGTTATATGCAAAATCTTCGTACTTTTGTTTGTTGTTTGGCATCTGTAATTAGAACAAAAGAATTTCAAGCGAAGATCAGCTAGCGACCACTTGCTTTCACGCCAGTCGAAGGTAGGCATGGGTAACACTGCGCTGCGCGGCGCAATTGCGCTGACACCAACCCTGGTGTTATTGCGCTAACTCCGATTTGGGAAATGCGCCAACTCAATATAGCGCCAACTCAATATAGCGCCAACTCAATGTAGCGCCAACTCAGTATAGCGCCAACTCAATGTAGCGCCAACTCAATGATGCGCTACTGCAATATAACACTGACTCAATTTCGTGCGCTAACACCAGCTCCAATATAGCGCTAGTGTAAAATGGCGCAACCACAACGCCAATAACAGCATCATAGTATATGTATACGTATGACAACGTCACAATTATGTGTGCTTGATAGTGACTCTAATTTCCAGCATATTTTCACATATATACGGAATATTTTTCCAAATGATTATGAAAATTAAAATTAATTGTGCCTTCGTATATGTAAGCAGAATTGCGCCAAAAGAAATTAAACGGGGATGGTAAACAGTAACAAGCGAAAAAATGTTATTTATCGATTATTCGATGACAATTGCGCTAAAGGTGTTATTGCGCCAGTGCCGTGAGTTGGCGCCACAGTTGGCGCTGGCGTTATTGTATCAGCGCCAAAAAAATTGCGCCATTACCCATGGCTAATAGGCATGGGTAACACTGCGCTGCGCGGCGCAATTGCGCTGACACCAACCCTGGTGTTATTGCGCTAACTCCGATTTGGGAAATGCGCCAACTCAATATAGCACCAACTCAATGTAGCGCCAACTCAATGATGCGCTATTGCAATATAACACTGACTCAATTTCGTGCGCTAACACCAGCTCCAATATAGCGCTAGTGTAAAATGGCGCAACCACAACGCCAATAACAGCATCATAGTATATGTATAAAGCCGGAATTACAATAGCGCTGTGGCTGTGGCAGCGACTGTTTTTCGAAATCAGCTGATTTTGTTTTGAGATATCTGAGAGCCCCTGAAAAGGTTATTTTTTTTTCGTGGTGCACTTTCTTAGTGAAAAGCCGACACTTTATTTTTGTTTATAACGTGTTTTTAGTAAAGATGAGATAGCAACAAAATATTGACGATTTTTTCGCTGAAATTACGATTTTGTATTATTATAAAAGCCGTGTTTTTATTTAAGCGCATATACATCTGCGCTTAAGTTTTTTATGGACAAAATTTAAGCGCAGATGAATATGCGCTTAAATAAAAACACGGCTAATAAAAACGAACACACATACATACATAGTATGTATAAAAAATTAGCTTGTTTGTCCTTTTGGGGTACTACGTATTAATTTGTCAGTAATTGTAATCGAAAAACGGTTATAGTCGGTTAGTTCCCTACGATTATTCGCGATTAATAATCGAACCCTTTCGATTAACCTAAAAAACGATTAATCGATTATTAAATTTTTTTTGCCATCCCTAGTGCTTGATAGTGATCTAAGTGACTAATTTCCAGCATATTTTCACATATATACGGAATATTTTTCCTAATGATTATGAAAATTAAAATTAATTGTGCCCTCGTATATGTAAGCAGAATTGCGCCAAAAGAAATAAAACGGGGATGGTAAACAGTAACAAGCGAAAAAATGTTATTTATCGATTATTCGATGACAATTGCGCTAAAGGTGTTATTGCGCCAGTACCGTGAGTTGGCGCCACGGTTGGCGCTGGCGTTATTGTATCAGCGCCAAAAATATTGCGCCATTACCCATGGCTAGTTGGCAAACGACTGATGAAGAGAGTAAGAATACGTGTGAATCGACTTCCCACAATTGTGGTATGGGCTGCCTATGGCTGGTTTATACATACCCTTTAGGGAAAATCTCTAGTTCCGAACTAGGTCGCTTCTAGTGCATTTTTCGACACTACTAGTGCGAGCTAAATCTCTTTTGCATGTTATCAACTGACGAATTTAACATGGCGATGTCCTAGGCGGTGTCAATTGTCACTCTCTGCACTACATTTTCGATAGTTCCGAACTAGTACTAAATTCTACAGTTTCCACTAGTTCGTTTATTGGCACAATTTCTATAGTTCTGAACTAGCTAAATGTACCTACAAATTCTACAGTTTTACATCTGCCGCTTAAGTGCAGCCTTTGACACACTTCATGCAAGTGGTGCGATGGCCGACTGGCTAACGCATGTGGCTTTCGATTTGAGGGGCGCGGGTTCGAGTCCTGTCGGTGTCAAGGTGGATGATAATTTTTTTTTTTAATTTTTTTAACTAATATTTTTCTATTTATTTATTTAATAAAAATTTACAATAATATTTAAAAAGTAATAAAATAAAAAAAAAAATAAAAATAAGCCTAAGGGATTGGAAAATGATAATTAGGGGAACATTTCATTTCATACAAGATGCAAATATAAAACTCTTTATATAAAATGCTTCACTAAACATCTGAGAATTGCAGAAATATACAAAGCCGACGGCAATTGAACCAACGAAAAATTTTCATAGAATTGCATACAAATCATGTGTCTTATAATGGTCACTCAATTCACTCCTTCTGAACTGGTGAGGGTCTATTTAAAATTTATCTATTTCCTTTTTGACACCTTTTCGCTAGTTCGGAACTAGAAATTTTGCTCACTAGTTATTGAGTTCCCTGCAGGGTATGTATGTACATTAATTTGTGTATGTAATCCAGTGGTCGGCGAAATATGAAATGAGGTTGTGTTGGTGAGAACAAAACAAGTTCTCAGCATGCGCACCCCAGTAGGAAATTGATCCGCTTCAAGTGGAATATACATACGTATATGTAGAACCTTTTGTCGTTTTTTGTTGTGTTTGTTTTTTTATTGTTATTGTTTTTTTGTATTGGGTCATATTAATAAAAGCCAAGCATTTGCTTTTGTTTAAGATTTCAGACCTTTTACTCAAATTTTGAAATTTGGTTCATACAAATTAATGTCAAATTTCTGAAATTTTGAGTAAAAGCATTTGCTTGGATTTTATTAATATCGCCCATTGTTTGTTTTTTCGCTTTTGTTGGTTTTTTGTTTTTTTTTTTATTGTTTTTTTGCCGTTGTTGTTGTTTTTGTTGATGTTGCTGTAGTGTTGAAGAGTTTAGGGATTATGGGGACGAGAAAGGAAAAGAAGTTTTTAATAAACAAAAAATTAGCTCTTCTGAAAAAAATTAAAGGGTAGTTGGCTAAAACAGAGTGTTTGGAAGACAAAAGTCATCCAAATAAGAGTACAAAAACCCTTTGTTTCGCAATGCCTTTGTAGTGCATAATCATTTGTATTATTTTTAAATACTTTATAGCAAAAAAGGCATTGCATATCGCCGAAGACATTTCCACCATATAAAATTTCTCGCCAGGCATTTTATTTGTGGACATACATACATACATCACCTGTATAAAGTCAATGCTTGCGTTCAACCACGAAGCGACATACTTAGGCGCAATCTTTATCGTTCGACAGTTGGCAAACGACTGATGAAGAGAGTAAGAATACGTGTGAATCGACTTCCCACAATTGTGGTATGGGCTGCCTATGTCTGATGTAATCTATGTTAACCTTTTAAAATAGTTACGACCAGTGATGCCGAAATTGGGCCTTTCGGACCAAATCTGGTCCGATAAATTTACTTTGGGCTGTTGGGCGGCTAAAATCAATTTTGGTCCGATTTGTAATATGAATATTTTTAGTGGAGACAATTTCTCGGACGCTAAACGTTTTATCTTTCCCGTGTAAAGTTCTTTTATTGTCCTGTGAGTTAGAGTCCTGTGAGTTAGTGAAACACACTACACGCATATCTGTTAGAGTTGGGAAATTTAGCTCACTTTGTTGAGCGCTCAATTGGTGAGCGCTCTCTTCAGTGAACTAGTTCACTTTAGTGACTGCATAGGCTATCCAGGAAGGAAGTCCCAAGAAAGCGTTGTCTGCCGCTGTTAAGAGCCGAGAAAAGCAGTGGCAGATGAGGTGTTCGATTGTCTCCTCGCCTCATCAACTTTCAAGCTTATGCAGCATCTGCGGTAGGGTGCACCTAGCATCTCTGCGTGTTTCCCGATGAGGCAGTGTCCTGTGAGTACCACCACAAGGTTCGAGATGTCATCTCTCCTTAGAGTACTTATTTGATGGGATCGCTTTTGAACCCATTTCTGCCAGATTTGCCTTGATGTTCGACATACTGGCTTCTGTTGCCATCTATCGCTTGCTAGTTTATAGACATGCTGTTTAAGAATTAGCTTGTTTGTGGCTAAGGCATACCTATGCCTTATGGAAGAACCTGCTCGGTAGTGCCCTGCCTCGCAAGTTCATCCGCCCTACAATTGCCATTGATATCCCTATGTCCCGGGACCTACACGAGGTGCAGACAGGTTTGTTTGGCCATCTTCTTTACAGATCGGCGACAGTCTAGTGTTAGTTCTGAATTAAATGAGTGGGAGTCAAGATTACTTAGTATGTACATATGTATTTAAAAATAAATGTGTAATTCCATTTTAAGTTGCCTTCTGATTTTTGGGCCTTTTTTGGCGGAATTGGGCGGTAATTTGGTCGTTAAAATTTTTTTTCAGTGGCAACACTGGTTACGACTATGGTTTAACAGGTAGGTCCAAGTAGGTATACAAATGAGATCAGAACTTTAATTAAATATCAAAATTGAATCTAAGATCTTTTTTTGTGCATAGTGCTTATTTCTAATTTGTTTCTGAGTTTGATTTTATTAAAGAAAGTGTAGAAAATCTGCGCCCCCGGTGCAGCAGAGCTGTGTGGAAGCGTAATCAGATTAAAAATAAATTTTGTGAGCCCGCCAAAGCAATGAAATGAAAGCAAAATGAAGAAAGGGTTTTCATGCGTATGCGTTCACCTTCTTTTATATATACTTCTTACTATACATACACAATTCCAATCAGCTTATCTACTACGATATCCTTCTTTAGATAATTCTTGACTTTACACAAAACTCTGCCGAAGAGAAACACAAAAAGTATTCAAGCAAACTGTTGCTGCGAGAAAGAGACATGAATACATGAACTTTCAAACGTTCTTTCAACAGTGTTGTGGCAAAATCTAGCAAATCAGTAATGTTACTTGAAGGAAGGTAAAAACCTACCAAAATTCAAATCGTGCGACCATCCGACCAACAGGAAAAAAACCGACCAGTTTTGGTAGGAAAAGCCCACTTATCACATCCCTGCCTGTATATAGATTGGTCTTGTTTGTTATCAAAATAAAGATTCATCCGCAAAACCTGTCAAAATTCATTTGCTATCTCGAATGATTCTTTCTTCTTTTAAATCTATTACTAGAAGGAAGGGCCTCGGAGCTAAAGATATTACTCGTTTGCTCCGCTCTCAAATATATTATTTTGATCTGCGTCCGCTATTAACCCATTAGTGGATGCCGTGCCAAATTGAGAACACACAATAATATATTTTATATTTACTGTAGGTTGGCTTCGACTACTAATGGGTTAATTACCATTTTGTGTGCTCTTGAACAAGGCAAATTCATTATGGTAATGGCAGGGCGAATTCGGCAATATTCGCCTCGATTCGCTTTAAGTTTTAGTCCATCAAAATGTCAAACTCAAAGTCAAATTTTTCCTTGTTTGACATTCTCCTGTATTCTTCTGTACACGGTGAATTAAAAACGAGAAGAAGAAGAAGTCAGCTGTTCACGTACCATTATCATAAGAGCGCTTTCACATTACTCGGTGCGGTATCGGATCGACATTTTTGGTTTTTACCGAAAGTATACCGAAACCTTACCGACCACATGTATTTCAATTGGCACTTTCACATTAGTGTTGCATACATGAAATCGGAGCGGATTAATTTCGGTATACCGCAACGCGGTAAGACCGGTCAGTAAAATTTGAGGAATTACTGCATACATTTTTGCTGCGTGATAAAAGAAGAACAAAGTCAGTAAAAAACACGTTTCGGCTATAAATGTAGCAAGTTATAAAGTCTTCGTCTTGGCTACAAGACATTATTGTTATTATTGAGTGATTTGATGAAGTTAAAAATTTTGTTTCGATGTTTGTTTTCCTATTTTCTGCCGATTACACACCGAAAGTATTCCTACAAGTGTGAATAAATACAGCAACGCGGAATCGTTTCGGTAAGCTGAAAATACCGAGCAAAAAATGTCGATCCGATGTCGTACCGACTAATGTGAAAAGGCCCTAAGAATGAATTTGGCTTGCTCTTGAACTACGCTTTCGCTTAGATTTTTTTGTTTTTGCTCTGGCTTCGCTCTACCTCCCAAACAACAGAAAACTTCATGGAAATTACTCGTTCCTGTGCACCTTTCGACCTTTTCGGAAGCATCTTGGCACTTATGCAACGGACCGTAAAACTAATGTGCCCCTTCAGGATGAATACTTTTACGGCAATCCTGCTTCGTTTAACTAACAGATTATTTCAGTTTCATATACTTGTTAAGGCAAAGCTGAAGTACTGAATGTGTCGATCGTACATGTAATTTTACTCTTTTTCCAGTTAAACGGGATTGCTGGATTGCCGGAAAAGTATTCATTCTATGGCCCTAAAAAACAGGTGAAGGTAACATGTGAATATCAAAGTGGAAGCGTCAAATTTAGCAATGGGCTTGAAACGGTTTGACTATACAGACACATTTTTACTCTTCGGCTTTCGAAATAGCAGGAACCATGCTTTTGTTGGGATTGAATTAAGTTACTGATTTTAGGCCTGAAGCCAAAAGATGTTTTATGTTCAATTTCCAATGACCGTAACAGTTATGGGTTATAACCAAAAGGTTGATTTTTAACAATTATTTTCCGAGTTTTATTTTTTGCTCAGAAAATAAGTTCTTTTTGAGTTTTATTTTTTGTTCAGAGAATAAAAGTTCCTTTAGTTTAATTTTGGCTGCAATTTCTTGTAAAATCACAATGAATTGTTTACTGTTATCGCATTTATTTAAACAATAATCGCACAATGGTCGAAATTCTACCAACCCTTTTTTTAATTTCCATTACATGAAAATTTAAATATTTTTAATTTACATTACATGAAAATTTAAATTTCTTCCGATACCGATAATTTGTGTATGTATATTTACTTCCTTTACCAGTTTGGTGATTTCTCACCCACAAACGACATCCCTGATCACCACACAAAAAAAAAATTGGGTGCTAAGAGTAAACCCAGAGCAAAAATATATTTGAGGCCGTTGCAGGAGTGAAGCTAATGAAATAAAACTTTTTCTCCGAAGCCCTGCTATTAAGTACTTGATTAATCTATTACAATGTAATTAGTGTTACAATCTCCAGAATTTTTTCCCCATTTAACGATTTTTTCCCTGTCTAAAAACAATATTGTCATTCTATATTATATTTGTGGCCGCTGTGGTGCAGTGGGTAGAGTGCTCGCCTGCTATGCCAGGGGTCTCGGGTTCAAATCACGGTCCGAGCCAAACACCAAAACAATTTTTCTAATTAGTAAAAATTCAATTATTGGGTTTTTTAAGAGCAGCGGTCACCTCTCGGTAGTGGGCGGCATACCCTCCGAGTGTATTTCTGCCATGAAAAAGCTTCTCACAAAAAATGCATTCGCCGTTCGGAGCCGGCATAAAACTGTAGGTCCACCCAATTAGTAGGAAAAAAACAAAAAGGAGCACACCTCACATTGGGAGAGAAGCTCGGCCATAAAACTCGTCAGAGTTATAATAGCGCCATTGTATTATATTCAGAGCTGGGCGATAAGGATTACTTGTGCAATCGATTACACGTAGGATTACGATTACATTAATCGTAATTTCAAGTTTTTTACGATTACGATTACAGTAATCGTAATTTTTGTAACGACGATTACGATTACAGTAATTGTAATTTCAAGTTTTTGACGATTGCGATTACAGTAATCGTAATTTTTGTAACGACGATTACGATTACAGTAATTGTAATTTCAAGTTTTTGACGATTGCGATTACAGTAATCGTAATTTTTGTAACGACGATTACGATTACAGTAATTGTAATTTCAAGTTTTTGACGATTGCGATTACAGTAATCGTAATTTTTGTAACGACGATTACGATTACAGTAATTGTAATTTCAAGTTTTTGACGATTACGATTACAGTAATCCTTATTTTCTGTAATCTTAAATTACAAAATTTAAGAATTACATGTAAAAAATTATTAAAATTGCTTTTTGATACTAAACGGTGTAGGTAGGAAAATATGCTTGGCTCTGAAAGAAGTGCTAAAAACTACAAATAATTATGTAAAGCTTGCAATTTCACACATATTATATACATTTTGAAATATTTGCGGTTGAGATAGCAGCTTTTAGTGGGCTGGAGACAATGGCCACATGCATAAAAATCGAGCTGTAGCTCACACTAATTTTCTTCGTAAAATTTGGATTTTGCATGTATAAAAAATATGTATTACAATTGCTAGATTTTACTAAACAAATTACTTAGGTTTATCTCATAACAAAATTAAAAAGTAATAAAACTCCACTGCAACTTTTGAAGATGTAAATGACCATAACTATGAAAAGCCAATATTAGATGAAGATTTTTTTGACTTCGGCGGTAAATACCTAACTACATATCTATATAACAACTTAATATATATTTTATTTAAAACTCAATATACCTTTAGAAAACACAGATTTACCTGAAGTGCTTCCTGGTAGTGGCTCAAACATTATAGGAGAAGAATTTTTTAAATATTTGAACGTTGCTGATAGTAGCCATGGCTGTTTTAAAAGATATCCTCTAATAAAGAAAGCATCTTTAAGATTCAGCACCCCGCTTACATCGTCAGCACCTGTGGAAAGGCTATTTTCGTTGGCGGGCATTATAAACAGTCCTCGACGCCATGCACTTTCCGATGTTTCTTTTGAAAAATTAGTTCTGCTTAAGGCTAATATTGAATATTATTGAATGTAAATTATCCAAACAGCAGTCTTAATTTTGTATCTTTATTATTTCCGCTAATTTTCTCTCTTCTTAATACACATCCCAGTTTTAATTGTTTACTTAATGTGTGATAAATAAACACATATGTATGCATGTATGTAAAAATTATTATTATTTCTTGGAAAATGATGTTGGGTAAGTATATCACTGTTTTTTACACATTGTAATCCCAGAAAACGAGAACAGTAATCGTAATTTCAAGTTTCTTACGATTACGATTACAGTAATCGTAATTTTTGTAACGACGATTACGATTACAGTAATCGTAATTTCAAGTTTCTTACGATTACGATTACAGTAATCGTAATTTTTGTAACGACGATTACGATTACAGTAATTGTAATTTCAAGTTTTTTACGATTACGATTACAGTAATCGTAATTTTTGTAACGACGATTACGATTACAGTAATCGTAATTTCAAAATTTCTAAGATTACGATTACTGTAATCGTAATCATCTTGTAATCGTAATCCTTATCGCCCAGCTCTGATTATATTATATTATATTTTATCACTACTTCCAGATTCGGTAATTTGTAGTGATCTTGAAACTACATATTTCGATAGTGGTCTGTATTGACTGTCTCGTTCTCGTTCTCCTTAACCCTCTCAATGCCATTTATTTTTTGTAAAATCAGAATAAATGCCAAAACGAAAACTCAACAAATGTAAAAAAACACAAATGTCACCTTTCACTCAAAACTAAATGGCCTTGTGTATTTAATGTACCATTTTTTGTAGTTTGTAAACGAAAAGGGCCCGGCTGTACTCACGTGTCAGACGGAGGGTTAAATTGGCGTAAAAAATGTTACTGCCATAATAGTTGAGTTCCCGTGGCTGTGATCCAGATCCGGATACGAATTTTGCAAGCAAATTCAACAACAATTTTGTGATCCTGATATTTATCTGGATCAAAAATATCTATTACAATCTATACGGATCCGAAATTGATCTCGATAAATATCGGAATCACAAAATTGTTGTTGCATTTGCTTGCAAAATTCGTATCCGGATCTGGATCACTGCCACGGGAACTCAGCTAATGTTGCTAACATGTTGCGCAATGTTATCGGACCAGGAACTCGGCGCTACTGTTGCACCATATGAAATTGCATGAATGTTTCACAACTACATAGTTTATTTGTATGGATTTTGTACAATAAAGAGAAGGTTCCTAATAATTTTTTTAACAATCTAAAGCGTTATATTCATTTCCATTCAAAGAAACAATCCGCCGTTCATACTTATCGCACCCTAAATCAAAAAGTGGCACAACTCAAATTTTTTCGAAATCGAGTTTTTTTCATAAACGGGTATAGGGAACATATCGCTAGCGATTGCCAAAAAAAAAACCTTTTAATAACTGTCTCTTTCAACCGAAAAATAACCATTATACCTGGCCCTTTGCCATACGATTGCTTGTAATGAAAAAAGGATTTTTGGCTCTCCTGAAAATTTTTGAATTTTGAGTTGTGCCACTTTATGATTTAGGGTGCGATATATGTAATATAAAATAAAGAGAAAATGAATTACTCGAAAAAATTTTATTATTAAATGTTATGCTTATTGTTAGGTTTTTACAAAAATAACATTAGCAAAATTTACAATTTCAAATTTGAGGAAATTGAAATTAATGAGCTAAATTTAATACATCCACAATACAGAGATGTTAAGTATTGCAATCATCGTGACTTTCAGCCCTTGAAGTCCCATTCTTTTTCTTGAAGTCTTGAATGCAGCCTTTCAGTCAAGAATTATCTAAAGAAGGATATCGCAGTAGATAAGCTGATTGGAATTGTGTATGTATACTAAAAAGTGTGAATGTCAGACAAAACGAATTGGCAAAAAATTTTCCTTGATATTCATTTCTCTTCTCTTTCACATTGACATTTTTAAAGAAAACACACACATAAAAACGGAAGTAATATAACATCTATTTGGATAAGCCTTGCTTTCAGTCCTTTTTTTGACTGATGATTTAAAATTTTAAGTCCCCAGTATTTTTGGCAAGTATGACTGACCATTCATTTTTTTCATTCATTGATGACTGGCGATATTTTTTAAGCAGTCATTTAGTAAACTTGTACCAAAAATATGCTCTCTTTGTATTTTTGCTGTAATAGTATTTATCTTGCATATACATATGTACATAAAATGATCAGTTTATAAAATCTTTGAAATACATATCGCTAGCTTAGAGTGCAAACTGTGTAAGTCCATTTTTATGAAAAAGTGTATTTTTGTGTACAACGCTAGAAAAATAAAACACGCGGTGACAGGTAACAAGGTCAATGGAAATTAGGTCAATTGACATTATTGCGTTTTCGAGCATTTAGCTTCGCATCGGTCCGTGTCGGTTCGCGTCGCGGATGTTATTAGAAAAGTTAAGCGCCGCAGGCGATAATTTGGAATAAAAAATCGCGTGGTTTTTTTCTAAGCCCCTCCACATATGAATAATGTATAGACATTTCGCAATTGTTTTCTTTTTCGACGACCACACTTCACTAAATTCACTTATCAACTAATTTGTAGTAACATAAGAGCGAGTAAAATTGTATTTTCATTCATTAACAAACGGTACTCATAACGGGTTTGCAGAAGAACTCAGCAAATATTTTCATGAATGAACAAGTTTTAAGCATAGTTGACATTATTTCCATTTGGATTGGGAAATAAGGTCAATTATTTTATTTCCAAATTTTCGTTGACCTTATTTCCAAACCGGGTGGGAAATAAGCTCAATTGACATTATTTCCGTTGACCTTGTTACCTGTCACCAAAGCACGCACCGCGCTAAACAAGTCTGTGACTCTTGCCATATTTCTACTCGTTGTTATTCAGTGATACGCAAATGAATAAAATGAAATTTTATGCCGAATAATTTTCTAGAACATCTTAACCATCTAGCACCCCTAATAAAGTGTTATTTTGGCACCTTTTTATACAATCAGGAAATATAGTATAGTATTTTTAACGTCGCTAGAGGGCTAAAATGTTCTAGAAAATTATTAGCCTTACAATTTCATTAGGGGTCTCCTCAGAAAAAATTTTGTAAAATGAAACTAAAAGACGACAGGAAGCGAAAAACTTATATTCCTCGGAATGTTAAATGTGTTTTATTTGCGGTTGTACTAAATCGATCGAAATTCCTCTTTTGAAAAAGGTTAATGTTTTTTGACGACGTTTAACATACAGGCAAAAAAAGTTACAGTAAGGTGGTACAAACTAAGTACAGGGTGGAAGTGACCCCAATGGCGCACACAGGGTTAATACATTTATAAACTAGGAATCCACCTCTCATGCCAAAGATATTGATGTATCAAACTTAGGGATCAAAACTTTAAAAACCTAGTAACCCCTATGAGAAGAATGGCAAAAGACTGTAGCTGCAATAATTTCATGATTGCAATCAAATTATTGCAGTAACGGGGTGAATTGCAGCCAGGTGACTGCACAGTTAAAATTTATCAGTCAGAATGAAGGCTTACTTTTTTAATTCCCAGTCAAGACTGACAAAAAATGAATAGCAGTCATTTTGACCCCAATCAAAAGACTGCGCAGTCACAAAGTACTGCATTACTTAACATCTCTGCCACAATACATTAAATTTAATTTGTTCGTTTAGTAATAATAAATTAGTCAACATAGGTAATTACATGGAAGTTATACATAAGTAACTAGTGAATTAACCATCTTGGGTTTGCTGCTTAGGAACGGCAACAAGTGAAAAATTTAAGATTTAACAAATTCCGGAGAAACTGTAGTCACGTTTCTCGTGCAATTGTCCAACGTACGGCGAATGTTTAATGCCAAAGCTGTAGGCTGGAACGTGTGAAAGATTAACCTAAAAAAGGGATTGATTTAAGAAGATTTTTTCTGTATTAATATAGTATGCACAAAAAAAAATTAAATTATAAATAAGACAAAAATATATGTATATTCCGTATTTTCTCCAAATGCATTTTGAATAAAAGTGCGGGCCAATGGAATGACATATGATACAGTGATTCTCCAAATTAACAAGTAATATTGAATTTTGTTATCGTCACTGAAGGTTTTAGATTGCTTTCATATGATTTTGGTATGAGAAAAGCTTTTCTTTGACCCAAATATGGTGTGTGATGAATTGAAAATGAGGGTGCTGGTGTTGTTTTATGCAATTGATACTATTTTTGTGAATTAAAAATAAATAAAAATGAATTAAAACGAAATATTGTGGACAAAAATAGAAAAAAAAATAAGATAAAAAAATAAAAATATTTACCTTTTCAGGGCAATGCGCCGCTGGTCCCGGTTTATTATGCTCATCACTCGGATATTTAAATTTAGCGCGCATCGTATACATGGGCGGCTTATTCTTCAGCATCGTGTACTCAGCATCATATGAACCGGGACCAGGTAGTTGAAGTGTAGGAATTAAGCGGGGCTTTTGGCGGCCAGCCATGGTGAAGGCAGGCGCCGAACGTATTGGACCTTCTTTGCTAATACCCAAGACGGTTGGAATTTTGTAGACATTAGGAGCTGTTAAAGAGAGCGAGAGAGAGAGAGAGAGAGAGATAGTTATATAATTGATTTTAGAAATGAGTATCAAATAGTTAAGTTATAAAGCTTTGATTGCGGTTAGAAGATGACAAGTATATACACGTTGATGAAATGGATGTATTGGTTAGTGGGCGCACTGTAAAAATTAAAACATATAATAAAATTTTAGTTTACAATAAATATAATAAATTTTTTCTTATATTTAAATACCAGAGCTGTTAAGTAATTAATAATACTTGGTATTTGTACTTGGTCTAAGTACAATTACTTTATAATTAAAAAAAATTACCAGTATAAGTATATTTTATTCGTACTTCATATTCAGTACATACATTTTTAATTATTTTTCAACTACTTTCAATTACCTTCAGTTCTTTTCAATTACTTGGAGTAATTGGAAGTAATTCAAAGTAATTGAAAAATGTACATACATATGTACTGAATATCAGGTACAAATAAAATATACTTATATTTGGTAATTGTTCTTTTTTCAATTACTGAGTATTGGTAATGGTAATTGTACCTGTACTTGACTTTTCCAACTACTGAGTGTTGGTAATGGTAATTGTACTTGCATTTGATTTTTGCAATTACTGAGTATTGGTAATGATAATTGTACTTGTACTTGATTTTTCCAATTATTGATTATTGGTAATGGCAATTGTACTTGTATTTGATTTTTTCAATTACTGAATATTGGTAATGTTAATTGTACTTGTACTTGGGTTTTCCAGCTTGCTAAGTAAATACCTAAAGTGGCCAGATTGCAAAGAAAAATTTCAGCTGTTTTTCTTCCGCCCATTACCTTATAATTTTCTCTTGTGTAGCGCTCGCTTCCACAGCATATTTCACCTTTTCTGTTTTTGAGGTTGTTGTTGTTGTCACAGTGGTACCATCCGCTATCACACGTGTTTTCGTCTGAGTGTCACCCGATTTGCTGGTGCTGGCCATTGAATTGGCAAGAGCTTGTGCGGCAGTGCGAATTTCCTTACCATTATCTGCCACGCCATTTGCAATTGTGCGTACTGTGGTTGTGGTGAATGTGCTAATTATCTTGCCATCGCCACTGCGGCCACCCTTGCTTGTGTCAGATTGATCAAGAACATCGGTGCCGTTGGCTAATGTGCCGTTGGTGATGTGCTGTGTAGTTTTGGTGGTTACAGCAGTGGTGTTTGTGTTGGAGTTGAGCTTTGCATTATCGTTACCATTATATTTTGCTATTTTTTTGCTTGTTTTATCACCTTGCTCGCCAAACATTTGGTGGGTGGTGGATTTGGTGGTGGTGGTGGTGGTGGTGCCGTTGAGCGTGGTGAGCTTGTGATCAATATTGTTCGTTTGCATTTTGCTGGTGTTGTGTTGTGTTTCGCCATTTTGTTGATTTGGACGTACTACATGGGTTTAGATGAGTGGTGTTGTTTTTGAAAAAGGAAAATTTAAAATAAAGTGTAATAAAATAAAACTAGTGGAGAAAAAAATTTCTTTTGTGAATTTATACCAAAATAAAGTTTGTGGTGCTGTATGTTTAAAGCAAATGGCATTAATAAATATAAAGGATATACATATATCTATATTTATACATAAACACACACATTGTACATTCATAGATGAAAGTTGGTACAAGCTTAAGTAGGTAATATGTATGCACTTACCGGGACTGGCTAAACGTCTCTCGCGCCTTTGTAAAATGCGATCTTCAACATAAGCGCCCTTTGGCATAGCTGAATATGGTAACATGCACATGCAACAAACATACATATACGCAGGTGGCATAACATTTGCGTAAAATAAATACAAAGCCATAGAGGAAAGGAAAAAAGAAAAAGAAACAAACGAAAAACAAGCAGAAAATATATATATATATATATCTACATATCGTTGGCTTCGTGAGCAAATGTGCTAAGTCCATTTGTGGTAACTTTTCAGGAGAGGCAAAAAACCTCATAACTTTTTTTGTTGTTACTAATTTAAAAATCTGAATATGCAGTTTTCTTCCTCAGATAGTCGTGCTAAAATACTAGTTATCGGCACATTTCAATATAAAGCTTGTCCAAAGTTATGAGCTTCTTTAGGACTTAGCACATTTGCTTTCTATGATTTTGTTTGTTTAGGTGGACTTAGCACATTTTCTCACAAATTATTATACTCAACTGTACGTAGTAAAATTGAAATATTTTGATGAAATTTGGTACAGAGGGTCCTAACTAGACAGGGAAGGTTGGTATTGAAAATAGGCGAAATTGGGTGATAACCACGCCCACTTTCCCTATATAGTATATATCGAAAAACACGCAAAAAGTGATAATGGATGAAATTCCATCCATGCAATGAGCTTACGTCGTTAGAAAGAAATAAATTGAAATTCTCGAAAATGGGCGGTGCCACACCCACTTATGAATGGATAAATTCTAAAAGTTTTATAAGTGATAAATAACTCAGAAACCGTAGAAGATATATAGATGAAATGCGGAAGGCGTAATTTACTTGCTATACTGAGAGAAAAAAAATATATGGAGGGGTCAAAGAAATTGTTTACCTATTTTGAACACTACTTTCTTTGTTTTGAGTAAATTTTCCTTAAAACATGTTAAAAGGTTTATAAAATATTGTTGTTACATGCGTTACCACGGTTTCATATACTTGTTTTGAAAAAATTCATACATTAAAATAATGAAAAATTCTTTAAGCGCCATTCCATTCCCAACTTTCCTTGTTTTGAAGACTTGATTTCCTTAATTTTGAGAAATTAAATTCCCATACAAATTCCCATGGCAACGAATTTGTTTGAATGTTTGTTTATGTTTTTTCCACATTTTTGAGAAAATTTACACAAAACAAAGAAAATTTTGTATTGGGACGCGTGTTCAAAATAAGGAAAATTATGTCTTTGATCGAGAGAAATTTTTTTTGAGTGTAGGGCAAAGGTTTGGACGAAAAATTTTCCTAATCGGGAACTATAAATGGAACTAATAAAAACATTTTAAGCGACGTCTTTGTCAAATATAAAGATAATTCATTGAAAGTTTTTGGTATGAGTCCAACTATGGACAAAAACAGAAACCATAACTATTTTTGAAAATGGGCGTGGCATTGTGAATCTAAGACATTTCCGAGCCCATTACTCTACAAATAATTGAGATATTACGGCGGAACTTGGTGTAGGTACATATCGTCGCACCATACGAAAACTAACATCAGATTTTTTGTGGCTGACGAAAAGTAAAAAGTTCAACTTTTGGCCGCCGAAAAGTAATAAAATCGAGTTTTGGCTGACGAAAAGTATCAAGTTCGACTTTTGGCTGACGAAAACTATCAAGTTCGTTTAAACAACAACAATTTGCATCTTTGTAACTAAAAGTCATAAAGGGATGAAATTTTACACTAACAAGAATATTTTAGGCTTGGTCTGATGAGAGATAAAACTGTTGATAATGGGTGTGGTCACGCCCATATTATGCTGTACCCTCTTTGTATAAAATAGGTGCACCGTGTTTCGATCAAACGCATACAATTATAATAAAAATGTAAGAAGTACCGCAAACTAGTTTGCATATCAAATTGTTGGGAAAGCTAGTCACTCCAGCAAATTATTAACGTTTACAGTCCCAAGTCATGCTTATTAAAGCAATGTAGTAATAATTCTATATCATTCTACAAAACAAATTAAAAAAAACCAATAATTTCTCATTTTCACCTGGACTTAGCACGTAGATTTTTGAAAAAAAAAAGTTTTATGGACTTAGCACATTTGCATAACGCTGCATTACACCACGAAAAGCAGACATTATGGTAACTTCTTTTTGGCAGACGATGTATTTTTAGTTGTACTATCTTACTGCATTAAAATCTCAGTTTTGGTAAAAATTGGACTTAGCACATTTGCTCACGAAGCCATCGATATGTATTTACAAAAATATGTACATCAAGTTTAAATACAGAAAATGGACGTGTTTTTACAAATGAAGAAGCTTTTGTTTCCCGCTCAACTTACCTGTTACTGGTTGTACTTTCAGCCCAAAGGTATAAGCAGGTGATGTGCCTAATTTACAATTTTCGGGACGATAATGGCCAGGTGCTTTGAGAATAATGAAAATATTTAAAAATATATTTTATATATAAGCTAAAAATTACATATCTACATACATACACAGAACAATTATATACATACATATGTATGTATGTACATACTCTGAAAAAAAAAAACGTTGTAAATACAAAGACTTTTGCAGTTAAATGAACAACTTTCCGCAGTTGAAATGTGCCCAACAACGCTCCGTTGTTGTTTCAGAAATGCGAGCGTTTTTGATTCAAATACTTTTCGTATTTAAGTTAACAACGGAAACTGTTGAATGAAATACTTTTACATTTAAGTTAACAGTTTTTGCTTTTGAATTAACAGCAAAAAATTTTAGTCCAAAAGCGAGCACTGTTGATTCAAATACTTTTCGTATTTAAGCTAACAACTTTTGCTTTTGAATTAACCGCAAAAGTTTTTGGTCGAAAAACGGGCACCATTGAAGCAAATACTTACGCATTTAAGTTATGGCGTTTTCTTTTCTCGAAATAATGTTGCCCTGTTCGATTTTCTTAGCCATTTTGTAAGTTTGTCTGGTCCTTTCACCAAATATTGACCTCTAACTAAGTAAGAGGGCACCCTTATCTACAAATTCAGCCATTTTATAGAAAGTCAGGATATGTAATTCGATAATTGGGATATAGGAGGGCAACATTTTTTCGTAGAAAAGAAAACGCCATTAACCTCAAGGAAATTGTAAAAATGGTATTTTTTTTAATATAATAGATATTATTTTATTTTATTTTTTTATACATATACACCGGTATACATAAAAAATAAAATAGGTTTTAACAATTATATAAAGTGACATTTTCATACAAATTTTCGATTTTAACAGCTTTATAAACCTATTTTATTTTTTATGAATAAGGGGGTTAATATATGTATGTTTACTTATCGAGCCCTAACCGCCATAAAGTGTATCCAACAAAATTATTGATTTTAGCGTTTTTAATCAACTCCCACAATTTCATAGACTTAAAGCCGGTTTCACCACCTCCGGTGAAGCACTTAACCAGAGAGTTTTGCCCGGTGAACCAATTTATTTGACAGCTCGCCATACAATTTACGCCAAACTAACCAGCGATTAAATTAACCGCAGATTGTGAATCCGGCCATAAATAAATTTCAAGGCTGATTACCAACTGTATGAAAAGAAAATAAAAAAAAAACTGTAAAATTTAATTTTTGTTGGATACACTTTTTGGCGGTTAGGGCTCGATATGTAGTAATATTAATACTAAGGCCCGCCGTCACCAAACGAACTTTAGTCATTCATCCATTCACCATTTCCAAACGCATCAGTACATCTTCAGACAACTCTCACGACATCAAAAAAAGCTGAGTTTATCAATAGATATTAGTTTTTGTTTAATTAATTTTTATACTCAGCTGTACTAGTACACAGAGTATTATAGTTTTGATTTCCTAACGGTGGATTGTAACAGAATGAAATAATCGAGATAGATATAGACTTATATATATAAAAATGATCAGGGTGAAAAGAGAAATCGATTGAGCCATGTCCGTCCGTCCGTCCGTCCGTCCGTCTGTCCGTCTGTCCGTCTGTCCGTCTGTACGCACGATAACTCGCGCAAAAATTGAGATATTTTGATGAAATTTGGAATGCAAGTTGGTATCAAGACAGGAACGGACGGTATTGAAAATGGGCGAAATCGGACCATGACCACGCCCACCTCCCCTATATAGTAAAAATCGGAAATTTTGTATCTCAGTAACTAATAGAGCTGGAGTGATAAAATTTCACCCACGTATTGACCTCAGGCCCTTATGAAGAAATGTGGTGAAATTTTGGAAAATGGGCGGTGCCACGCCCACTTATTAAGGGGCAAACATTGAAAGTTTTATGAGTCATAACTCAGAAACCGTTGAAGGTATATCGATGAAATTTGGTAGGCGTGATATACTTACTTAGACAAATGTTTGGACGAAAAATTGCCAAAATCGGTTGACGACCACGCCCACTTTTATATATGGGTATTATAAAGTGGCCTAATAAAAACATTTTAAGCCATATCTCTGTCAAATATAAAGATATATCATTGAAATTTTATGGCAGGAGTCCAACTATGGACATAAAACAAAAAACACAAAAATTTTGGAAAATGGGCGTGGCACCGCCTCTTTTTAGAAACAGGAATATACGAGATTTCTTAGCCCATAACTCGACAAATAATTTATATATAATGACGAAACTTGGTGTGTACACTTTTATTACTTGTAGTAATACATGTTCAAAATTTTAGCGAAATCGGTTGACGACCACGCCCACTTTTATATATGGGAACTATAAAGGGGCCTAATGAAAACATTTTAAGCGATATTTTTGTCAAATATAAAGACAACTAATTGAGATATTATGACGAAACTTGGTTTATACACTTTTATAACTTGTGTTAATAGACACGCAAAAATTTATTGAAATCGGTTTATGACCACGCCTACTTTTTAACAAAGATATTTCTGGAACACCCTTTGGAAATTTGTAACGTGACATCTTTGTAACTAGAAGTCATAAAGGAATTAAATTTTGCACAAAGAATATTCATATGCTTAGTTGGATGACCTTATGCAGCACTCGCTTATATAAAATACACCGTGTTTCCATCAAACGTAAACAACAATGAAAGCATACAGCTGAGTATCTAATGTTCGATTCCACTCGAACTTAGGCTTCCTTACTTGTTTTTACATAAAATGGCGTTGTCGTACAATGGCATGCACTTTTTGTGCAGCAGTAAAACAATGTTGTTAAGGCAGCCGTAATGTTGCTGGCAACATGTTGCACGGTGTTTTTTTTTTTAAACGGCGCATTTTTAGTGTATTTTTGGCTTTGATTGAGCAAACAAATAACAAACAAAAAAATATACATAATATGTATATCATAATCATGTATCATAATACATATGTGTTGTTGCTTTGTTGCCACATAATCGTGTTGCAAGGCAAGGGAGTAACTTTGGATTGGATTGAATGTAAAAAGTGCAAAGTGAAAATGCAAGGGACAGCAATTTATTAGATGACCCTTTACACTATTTCATCATGAATTGAATATAAATTGGCAGCTTGAAAAAGAAGATAGCTTTATGTATGTATGTATACACGATGGAAGATGAGTCCTAATGAACGACATGTAATGGTATCTATTTTACTAATAATATAAAAAATTTACATACCTGGTGCATTTATTGCTAATTTTTGTTTGGGTCTCATACCAAAAGTGAAAGAGGGTGCATGTTCGAAGGTGTGCTTTTCTGGTTCATAAGCAGTGGGTGCTGTTGGACAGGTAGGAAGGAAGGACATTTTTCAAATTACATAACGTGCAAAATACAAAAGATTACACTAATTTCAAAGTATCATATAAAGCCAAGCAAGGGAAATAACGGCATAAGTTACAGCTTCTATTTTACCTGGGGTTTCACTGATCACATCACGCGTCACCTTCAAACCAAACGTATACGCCGGTCCGCGATCCAAATCCACCTTTTCAAATTGATATTGACCCGGTGCTGGCGATTCGCTACGAACCGTTGTTCTAATTTTCATACCAAATGTATACGCCGGCGATTGATCGATTTTGCATTCTTCGGGTTTATAATCGCAAGGCGATGGTGTGTTATCCGTGTGACTCGTATATTTGCGACTGCCGCTTATTGTGAATGCTGGCGTATGATCCGCACGGAACTTTTCGGGCGAATAATCGCCGGGGGCTGGAGTGTCAATTGTTATTGTTTGGCGACGTCTGCCGCTTATGGTGTATGCTGGCGCATTATCTAAATGCACCTTCTCGGGTGAATATTCGCCGGGAGCGGGCGTTGAGGTGTCTAGTTTGTGCTCGTGGCGTCCGGTGAATGTGTAAGCGGGTGTGTGATCCAATCTAACCTTTTCGGGACTGTAGTCGCCAGGAGCCGGTGTATTACTGGGCTTTGTTAGATCATGGCGACCACCCATGGTATATGAGGGCGTGTGGTCCAGGCGAACTTTCTCCGGGCAGTAGTCACCAGGAGCCGGTGTGTCATTATTAATTTTCGGATCGTATTTGCCTCCCATGGTGTATGCGGGTGTATGATCTAGTCGCAATTTCTCGGGACAATAAGCGCCAGGAGCTGGAGTATCACTGGGCTTTGTCAGATCATGACGACCACCCATGGAATATGCGGGAGTGTGATCGAGTCGAACCTTTTCAGGACAGTAATCTCCAGGTGCCGGTGTGTCGTTATTAACCTTCGGATCGTATTTACCTCCCATCGTGTATGCGGGTGTATGGTCCAGTCGCACTTTCTCGGGACAGTAAGCGCCAGGAGCCGGTGTATCACTGGGCTTTGTCAGATCATGACGACCACCCATGGAGTATGCGGGAGTGTTGTCCAGTCGAACCTTTTCAGGACAGTAATCTCCAGGTGCCGGTGTGTCATTATTAATCTTCGGATCATATTTGCCTCCCATAGTGTACGCGGGTGTATGGTCCAGTCGCACTTTCTCGGGACAATAAGCGCCAGGTGCCGGCGTATCACTAGGCTTCTTCAGGTCATGACGCCCACCCATGGAGTATGCGGGAGTGTGGTCCAATCGAACCTTTTCCGGACAGTAATCCCCAGGTGCCGGTGTTTCGTTGCTCACTTTTGGATCATGTTTCCCTCCCATGGTGTATGCGGGTGTATGGTCCAGTCGCACTTTCTCGGGACAATATGCTCCAGGAGCTGGTGTATCACTGGGCTTTGTAAGGTCATGACGCCCACCCATGGAGTATGCAGGAGTGTGGTCCAATCGAACCTTTTCCGGACAGTAATCCCCCGGTGCCGGTGTGTCGTTATTAACCTTCGGATCGTATTTGCCACCCATCGTGTACGCTGGTGTATGATCCAATCGCACTTTCTCGGGACAGTAAGCACCAGGAGCCGGTGTATCACTAGGCTTCTTCAGATCATGACGCCCACCCATGGAGTATGCGGGAGTGTGGTCCAATCGAACCTTTTCAGGACAGTAATCCCCAGGCGCCGGTGTTTCGTTGCTAACTTTTGGATCATGTTTCCCTCCCATGGTGTATGCGGGTGTATGATCCAACCGCACTTTCTCCGGACAATATGCTCCAGGTGCCGGTGTTGCACTAGGCTTGGTCAGGTCATGACGACCACCCATGGAATATGCGGGAGTGTGGTCCAGTCGAACCTTTTCAGGACAGTAATCTCCAGGTGCCGGTGTGTCATTATTAATCTTCGGATCATATTTGCCTCCCATAGTGTACGCGGGTGTATGGTCCAGTCGCACTTTCTCGGGACAATAAGCGCCAGGTGCCGGTGTATCACTAGGCTTCTTCAGGTCATGACGCCCACCCATGGAGTATGCGGGAGTGTGGTCCAATCGAACCTTTTCCGGACAGTAATCCCCAGGTGCCGGTGTTTCGTTGCTAACTTTTGGATCATGTTTCCCTCCCATGGTGTATGCGGGTGTATGGTCCAGTCGCACTTTCTCGGGACAATATGCTCCAGGTGCCGGAGTATCACTAGGCTTTGTCAGGTCATGACGACCACCCATGGAGTATGCGGGAGTGTGGTCCAATCGAACCTTTTCCGGACAGTAATCCCCCGGTGCCGGTGTGTCGTTATTAACCTTCGGATCGTATTTGCCACCCATCGTGTACGCTGGTGAATGATCCAATCGCACTTTCTCGGGACAGTAAGCACCAGGAGCCGGTGTATCACTAGGCTTCTTCAGATCATGACGCCCACCCATGGAGTATGCGGGAGTGTGGTCCAATCGAACCTTTTCAGGACAGTAATCCCCAGGCGCCGGTGTTTCGTTGCTAACTTTTGGATCATGTTTCCCTCCCATGGTGTATGCGGGTGTATGATCCAACCGCACTTTCTCCGGACAATATGCTCCAGGTGCCGGTGTTTCACTAGGCTTGGTCAGGTCATGACGACCACCCATGGAATATGCGGGAGTGTGGTCCAATCGAACCTTTTCCGGACAGTAATCCCCCGGTGCCGGTGTGTCGTTAGTAACTTTGGGATCGTACTTGCCTCCCATAGTGTGTGCGGGTGTATGATCCAATCGTACTTTCTCCGGACAATATGCTCCAGGTGCCGGTGTATCACTGGGCTTTTTCAGCTCATGGCGACCGCCCATTGAATATGCAGGCGTGTGATCGAGTCGCACCTTTTCAGGACAATAATTGGCTGGACCGGGCGTATGACTTATCGAAACGGTTTCGTGCTTACCGCTGATCGTGTAAGCTGGCGTGCTATCTAAGCGCACCTTTTCCGGGCAATACGCGCCGGGTGCTGGACTATCGTTTTGTACGACAACTTGATGTCTTCCAGTGATCGTATAAGCGGGTGCATGATTGAGGCGAACATTTTCGGGGCAATAAGTTCCGGGTGCTGGAGAGTCATTAGTTTTGCTCAGCTCATGTCGGCCCGCTATCGAATAGGCGGGACTGTGATCTAAGCGAAAATTTTCCGTTTGATAATCGCCAGGTGCTGTATTGGAGAAAGTGTATAACGGTATATGCATGAAATGAGTTTTGTAAATTAGTTTAATGTGGCAGAAATCTATAGACTAAATTAAATTGGTTATTTTTTCGATTATGATGCAATAAATGAATTTAAGAAAATTTAATCTTTATTTTTTAAGTAATTAATTTTAATTATAATGTATTTTTGTTTTATTCTACTTGTGCCTTTGTATTAAACTTTTAACTATATATGTAACGACCACTACATGCATACATACTTTTGCCTTTATTAACTGCAATTTAAATTAATTTATTTTTTGTGTATTTTTTCCTATTTTATATTTAATTGCTTTACCTGGTGTTCCCTTATCGTAGTTGATTTTCGCTCTTCTACCAAAAGTGTAGCTCGGTGCTCTGTTTTTTATAAATGACACTTCAGGGCTGTAACTATTTGGCGCTAGTTTGGGTTTTTTACGTTTATTTTTTTATTTATTTTTTTTGTTATTTATGTTTTTTTTTTGTTTTTCGTTTGTATTTTTTGTAGTGCAGTTATGCATTTTCATTAACCGGAATTAGAAAAGAAACGAAAAAGATCGTTGAATAAATTAAATTTTAAATACGACAAAGGCGCGTGCGAAAAGTGTTTCTGAGTTTAAAACAACAAACAAAAGAACAAAAATAAAAATTTGTTTTCCCATGCAAAAATTAAAAATCAAAAAATGCATAAAAACAATCAACTAAAATCTACATACATATTAATGTATGTGCATGTCAAACTACATCCGTGAACTCTAAATTACACCATAAATTTAACGGAGCAACTGCATTTATTTTTACAGAGCTAAAAACCGCGTGCTTTTGCTGCTACAATTTAAAAAGTATTTCAGTGCAAACAAATTAAATTCTTTAAAATATAGCTTAAAATGTCTTGCCCAAAAGCAAGAAATTTAAAAATATTGCAATTAGAGATGGGTTTCTACCCGGTAAATACCCGGTAAAAACCCTTTTTAGGGTAAAAAAGGGTATTTTCCCAAATAAATACCCAATTCGAGGGTATATTTGGGAAAACGCAAATAATTTAAACTTTAGCAAATTTTACTTTATCTGTACTGAAATAATAATTTCATCATACTCATTTTCTTACAAAATCATTAAAATTATTTATGTATTTATGAGCTTGTGCTGTAAGATAAATACATATATATTAATTTGAATCGAATTTATATAAAGGTAAATTTGAATTAGATATGTAGCTTAATATTGATTAATAATCGTGAATTGTTTAAGGCTGGGCTATGGGAAGATCCAAGCACCAAAATATCTGGAAGCATTTCACATCAAATGGAAGTAACACAAAATCAGTTACTTGCAAATACTGCGATACGATATATAAATGGCCAAATGTCAATAAAATGGCGAAACACCTAATAAATTGTTTTAAGTGCCCCACCGCAGTGAAAAGTGACATTGGTGAAAAGAATGCGATTTCACCGGAAAAACTAAACCAGTGCATCGAAGTTTTGAACTCATCGAGTTCTATGGAAGTACCAAACTCATGCCAAACAGTTACGGATGAGCATAAAGAGAAGCTTCATGAGAAACTTTCTAAGGCGATTATTGTATCTGGTACTGCCTTTTCAATTGTGGAGCATCCTCTCTGGGTACGTTTTTTTTAAAGAATTGCAACCTTCATATAAGTTGCCAAACAGAAAGACGATTACTGGAAAGTATTTAAATAAAATATACAATGCAATGACGGATGATATAACAACTCAACTAAAGTCATCAAGGTATCTACATCTGCAATTGGATGGGTGGAGCAACATCCGTAATGAAGGTGTGATAAATTTTCTAATATCTAAGCCAGAGATTGTTTTCGTTCGTAGTTTGACAACAGAAAGTAATAGCCATACTTCTGTTTATCTCGCTGAGGAAATAATGAAAGTAATGAAGGAATATGGAGAGCAAAAGTTTGTTGTCTTAATTGGTGACAACGCAAGAAATATGCAAGGAGCATTTAACGAAGTTAAGAAAGTTTATCCCCATGTTATACCTCTAAATTGTGTTGCACATTGTCTCAATTTAGTAAGCGAAGATTTTTTAAAATACTCTACCTTCAAGAAGTGCTTTTCGTTAGTTATTGAAACAGTAAAAACGATCAAGTACAATCAGGTTTTATCTTCGATATTTTTAAAAATTTGCAAAGAAAAAGGATGCGGAGAGCAACTAAAGCTGCCAGTTAAGACCAGATGGGGGAGTTACGTAACGTAATTAAATAGCTTGATTAAAAGTAAAGCTCCGCTTCAAACATTGGCTGTCCATGAAAACGCGAATTTAAAGGCTGACACAATCGACAATATTAAGTGAAGACTTTTGGAATATGTTGGACTTCAATTTAAAAATTTTTCAACCGATGTCGCAATGGATAACTATTTTCGAATCAAATCAATACAGCATTCATCGAGTATATTTTGCTTTTAAAGATATACGAAACAAAATACATAACGTTCTTCAAACAAATACTGAAATTGATAATCATGTGAAAGAACAGGTATTGTCTTCTTTTGATAAAAGGCTGCGAATTTCCTTGACCCTAATAATCAAGGGAACGAATTAAGTTCATCGGAATATCTCACAGCAATGGAGTTTATATACGAAATGGGTACCAATTTGAACATAAGTGTTATGATGGACTTGTCTAACTATAAAGCTCGAGAGAATTTGTGGGCTGCACATTTCGTTTGGAGCTGTATCGAAAAAATATCTCCCTCTACATGGTGGAAAAGTATTTGCGCATCCACAGAATTAAGCAAGATAGCGGTGCGTATATTGACTGCTCCATGCACTTCAGCTGCCACTGAACGGTCCTTCAGTAGTCAAAGTTTTATCCATTCAAAGAAGCGGAACAGATTAACTACAGATAATGCCGGAAAAATATGTTTTGTAGCGCATAATTGGAACCTATCGACTGCACCACTGAGAAGGAAAACAAGAATCCTAATAGTTTGTTGAAAGATGCACCTTCCACTTCCACTGGTATATCCCATGATATGCCTTATTCGTTTAATGGCTATAATGGAAATGAAACTGATAATGAGAGCTTCAGCGACAGTGACTAAGTGCTGATATCGTTTATATAAAATATGAAATAATTAATTTACTTAAATTTGTATTTAATTCATTACTTGTTATTAATTAAAATTGTAAAGAAACTTATTCTTTTAGTTTCAAAAAGTACTCGTTTTTATAAAATTATTTATACCCAACTTTTGGGTGAATATTTGGGTATTTACCTTTTTTACCCTAATTTTCCCAATTTACCTGGTATTTACCTTTTGGGTATTTACCCGTTTCCCATCTCTAATTGCAATGTATGAAAGTGCAGCAAAAAATTTGTTTAACATTGAAAACCCGCAAAAAAAAAGATTGACTTCAATCTCATACTCAGAAAAGCAACTTTTTAATGAGGAAACGGGAACGAGTGGCTAAAAGTCCGTCTCCACATAACTTGATTCGCCAGCGAAACATCTAGCCTCTAGATCTCGCTAAATAGCCCGTCTCCACGTGGCTGATCGTTATTCAGTTTAACATTTTTCTTTCTTGTTCTTCTTAAATGTTTGTATGTTTGCTTATTTTTGCGTTTTTGTTTTGGGCTGTGTGAAATTTCGATAGATTTTCGATACAAAATTAGAGAAGGCATCGATATCATCGGGTTTGGCATGAGGATTGAGAACGAAACAAGTGTTTCAATCTTCATTCGCTCTCAGAAATTTGTATGGAAATTAACGAGTTTCGGCACTGGTCTCGAGGTCGAACGAAGATTGAGAGAGCGAATGCAGAAAAAAAAGCAAAACACGTTATGTGGAGAAATGGTATTAATCTGCACAAACTTGACTCAAAATATAAACTACTTGGAGCTCTCTGTGGATAAATAAAGTTTGTAAACAGTTAACTTTGATTTATTGTTATAGCAGTTGTTCCAAGTAAAATGAATGATCTAAATTTCGGTTACCCATTCATCAACAGTGATTATTTTGTTGCCGGCTAATGTTGTTGTTGTTGTCATGCGGCGTCTCTCCACATGCCGGGCATATATTTGGTATGTGGGGGTCAATTCTGGCCCTATATGAGTAAAGTCGCCTACAGTATTCCGACCGTAGTTGCGCAAGAATGACGCGGATACCCCTCCGCAGCTACAATTGCTCTTCTGCTATAGGGGCGGTTGGTTTCTCAATATTACATACAACGAACGGACGGACTGAAACGAAGATGGCGATGGTGTTTGTATGTAACACATTTAGGGCCTGACTGTAAGCCTCGGGAGTCTCCTCGGGGTAGAGATCGAATAGATGGCTCCTGACGTGCCGGGAGAAGGTTCTGGTTGCAGCATGTGGCTATGTGTATGGCCACTGCGGTGGAATTCCAGTAGCAACTGCTTGTTCAGCATATGATGTCCCTGAATGGGAGCATCTGTGGTGTTCCGGTTACTTCTGGAGATTCCCCGTGGCTGTTCTGAGGGCTGAGTTTTGGCCGATCTGGAAGTCCCCGGTGATGCATAGGTAAGGACCACCCGATCGATTGCTTTGTATGTTGCAATGATGGTTTCTTTGTATTTTCCTCAATTGCTGCCAGCTAGCGACTTGAGGATTTTGTTATGGCTTTGAGCCTTGTTAGCAATCGCGGTCGTATGCGTGGAGCAGGCGCCAAAACTGTCGAAGGTAACATCCAAAATCTTTGGCTTGTTTACGGTAGGGATGGGTGTATTCCCTATGCGTATGCCTAGCTCTTGTAACCCTGTTTAGACCGACACGTTGCCTGCTCATCGCACCCTTTGTGTGAAAAGAATACTCTTTCATGTGAAACACCTCAACAATTCAAGTCTATACATCCCATATGGTCATGAGGTTCGGATAATCAGGCACTGAAAAAATTTGAAGAGCTTAAAGTTGCCAAAAATTTGCGAATTTTTTCCATTTTCTCTAACCGTAGCAGACTCAAGTGACAAACAGCTGTTTCGAACATACATATCGTCGCTGCGCCAACAAATTCAGTTATATTTTTTTTTCGGTTTTTTTTTTATTACATATTTATTTAGCGCTATCCGCTAGCCAAATTTCTGCATTTCCCGTTTTCTGATATCCTTCTTTGGTTAGAAGTTATCAAACACAGCTATATGCTCTCAGTAGTAGAAATGGTCTGTAAAATCAGTTATACATCTATTTTCGTATAATTGTTTTTTGATTTCAGGTTATTTTTGTGTAAAAAAATTATTTAAAAAAGCGTATGTGACCAATTTTCAAAATAGGAGGGGCACTGGTCAATTAAATAATGCATTTCCAAGCTATTGCTAATTGCATCGGACCCTAGCGAAGAATTGTATACACATCTTTTACGATTTCTTACCCCCACTAGCAAATTTAAACAATTTGTAAAAAGAGCTATGTGCTGTAAAACGGCGCAAATGCTTCACGCGAAGTGGTTGGTCAAAAAAAGTAAAAAAAAATTGCACAAGTCTATTACATATGTGTAGTATCATTAGTTAACAAGTCAAACTAAAAAAATATTCTCTAGGATCACCAGAAAACGGTGTTTGCTCTCTCCTGAAAAGTTGCTGAAAAACGTATAGCTCTTTTTGTTGGCGCAGCGACGATATGTACCTATCAGAGCTGGGCGATAAGGATTACATGTGCAATCGATTACACATAGGATTACGATTACATTAATCGTAATTTCAAGTTTTTTACGATTACGATTACAGTAATCGTAATTTTTGTAACGACGATTACGATTACAGTAATTGTAATTTCAAGTTTTTGACGATTACGATTACAGTAATCGTAATTTTTGTAACGACGATTACGATTACAGTAATTGTAATTTCAAGTTTTTGATGATTACGATTACAGTAATCCTTATTTTCTGTAATCTTAAATTACAAAATTTAAGAATTACATGTAAAAAATTATTAAAATTGCTTTTTGATACTAAACGGTGTAGGGAGGAAAATATGCTTGGCTCTGAAAGAAGTGCTAAAAACTACAAATAATTATGTAAAGCTTGCAATTTCACACATATTATATACATTTTGAAATATTTGCGGTTGAGATAGCAGCTTTTAGTGGGCTGGAGACAATGGCCTCATGCATAAAAATCGAGCTGTAGCTCACACAAATTTTCTTCGTAAAATGTGGATTTTGCATGTATAAAAAATATGTATTACAATTGCTAGATTTTACTAAACAAATTACTTAGGTTTATCTCATAACAAAATTAAAAAGTAATAAAACCCCACTGCAACTTTTGAAGATGTAAATGGCCATAACTATGAAAAGCCAATATTAGATGAAGATTTTTTTGACTTCGGCGGTAAATACCTAACTATATATCTATATAACAACTTAATATATATTTTATTTAAAACTCAAAATACCTTTAGAAAACACTGATTTACCTGAAGTGGTAGTGGCACAAACATTATAGGAGAAGAATTTTTTAAATATTTGAACGATGCTGATAGTAGCCATGGCTGTTTTAAAAGATATCCTCTGATAAAGAAAGCATCTTTAAGATTCAGCACCCCGCTTACATCGTCAGCACCTGTGGAGAGGCTATTTTCGTTGGCGGGCATCATAAACAGTCCTCGACGCCATGCACTTTCCGATGTTTCTTTTGAAAAATTAGTTCTGCTTAAGGCTAATATTGAATATTATTGAATGTAAATTATCCAAACAGCAGTCTTAATTTTGTATCTTTATTATTTCCGCTAATTTTCTCTCTTCTTAATACACATCCCAGTTTTACTTGTTTACTTAATGTGTGAGAAATAAACACATATGTATGCATGTATGAAAAAATTATTATTATTTCTTGGAAAATGATGTTGGGCAAGTATATCACTGTTTTTTACACATTGTAATCCCAGAAAACGAGAACAGTAATCGTAATTTCAAGTTTCTTACGATTACGATTACAGTAATCGTAATTTTTGTAACGACGATTACGATTACAGTAATCGTAATTTTAAGTTTCTTACGATTACGATTACAGTAATCGTAATTTTTGTAACGACGATTACGATTACAGTAATTGTAATTTCAAGTTTTTTACGATTACGATTACAGTAATCGTAATTTTTGTAACGACGATTACGATTACAGTAATCGTAATTTCAAAATTTCTAAGATTACGATTACTGTAATCGTAATCATCTTGTAATCGTAATCCTTATCGCCCAGCTCTGGTACCTATATATGTAGCTAGTGACGGTGTGCGCGCAAAACAACGACGTTGCAATCGATAAATGTTAGAGGTTTGTAGACATATGTATATATGTGTCAGATTTTACCAGTAAAATTTACATATATATTTGAAAAATAATGACTTTCAAAAGTGTCTGCAATACACGAAATTTATTATAATTATTTTAGATAATAATTTGCTAGCTTTTAACGCTTGTAAAGCCTAAAGACTAGCGAAGTGAATTATGTAGGTGTAATTCACGATGTGGTCTTAGTATTTCAGAATGTGATAGAATGCGAAGACTGTTTAAGATATTTCACTACATAAAAGCTGAAGAACTTCGAAAATCTCTACAAGTAGATACATAATATAAATCTATCTACCTTTTCATACAACTAATACACACAAATAAGTATATGTACATATCTACGAACTTTAAGCTCTACGCAAGAAGTGACTACTTTAAGATCTCAAACTTTCGTGGAAATTTTATTTACAATTACCTTTGATTATAAAAAAGATGCCTGACTCGATTTATTATTTTTTAACTTCTAGATTTGGTTAGTTTTTATGAAAGTGGATTTTTTGTGGACACACTGAAACTGAATAAAATGCTGAAAAAACTAAAATGGAGCGATATGAGGGTTAATATACATACACACATACTTACATATGTACATAGATATAAATATATTATATACACATTTATATACATAAATAAATATATGCTTATATACAGCAAAATTAGTATAAGAATTTAAGAAAAGAAAAAAAGCAGTTGAGAATTAATAATTTACACATACAGAAGTGCTGTTAGCCCAACCAACCAATCGAGCATCCATTCAAACCATTAACCATCACTAAACCGTTAATACACATATGTACATCTCTTAAACAAATTCCAACAATAGCATAGCACAAAGCACATGCTTGCCAGATTGCAGATTAACATTTTTTTATATATGTAAATCTATATTATAAAACACAGTAACTTTTACCTGGTGTTACGCTGGGTTTCTCCTGCGGCGGTTTCTGCCCAAATGAATATTTCGGCGTTGAATCGACAATGGCTTTGGCTGCGCGATCCACATCATATTCACCCGGCGCCGGTGTTTTGTAAAGCGATTTATCTTTCGGACGGCTACGTAGACTAGCCGCTGGCGGTGTAGCCTTACCCTTCATGCCCAAACCGGTCACATCATATTGGGCTGGTCCCGGACCAAGTGAATCGAAATTATGACGATGCTTTTGGCCGAATGTGAATGCTGGTGCGCCGGCTTTCTTGGAGTCAGGCACTTTGCGGCCTGTTGAATGGCAGAGAACATTTAAATAAATAAATACATATATAGAGATTAATTATTTATGTATATAGCAGTCGTACCGACTAATGTTGGTAATTGCACACACGCTGGTCCCGGACTGGAAGTCTCCGCGGCGATTTTGCCGCGTCGCACAGTCGGTGTCCATGGTCGCTGCTCGATGCCGGTACCCATGGTCAATAGTCTTTTTGTAGTTACTGGTTCACAGGGTCCGCGTTGCTTCTTCGTTTTTGCTAGTTGTTTAGTCTGTTTGTGGAGGAATTAGAGAAAGTGAGCGTTATTAAAGAAAAAACGTTTTATTCTAATATTATAAATATAGCAAAAGTAAAAAATTTAATTTAAATACAATATAAATAAATTTACCCAAATAAAAACCATCTTGTTTTAATACTTAATTAATGTATTAAGATAAGGTAATTCATCTGTAAAAAAAAATACACAACTTATTTCTTATTCTATTCATCAATCATTTTCGAGTTGATATTTTCTTGAAATTCATACACAAAGTGACTACGATGCAAAGAAAATTAAAAATTTTTGTGATCATCAAAAAATTACTCAACTTGAAAAGAAATTCGATCGATAAATTTTGAATCGTTTAGTTCGGTACAGCAATTTGTCAATACCAATGAAGGTCACAAAAACTGCACAGCTGTCTTTGCAAAACAGGGCGACCTCGAATTGTTTCGCCATACATTTTTGAATATTCTTAATGGAATACGAAAACGGCAGTTACCAATAGCATCAACATTTAATTGCCCATAAATTTACATTTTGAAGTACATAAAGTATATAAGTAAAGTAATACAACAAGCAATCAGCCAATTTAATGAAGTTTAAGTGCAAGTTCTTAATTCTTCATTTTGGTATTCGCGAGTCACTCGGCCCAAATCCCTGTAGGGAATATCCTAATTGGAAAAGATAATGTATGGTCATCTATAAATGGATATAAAGGCATATATAGGAGCTATACATGCCAGAATGCATGCTTTTTTCTTTGTAATGTCCTAGGAAAGTCATGTCCGCTTTCCCCTGCCAAGGTAAGGCCAAAAAGAATGTTTGGCTGACAGTCGCTCTCGGCCGTGATCTCAGTTTCGGTCCATTTTTTCACTACAATTGCTCTCTCTTTCTCTCTCTCCACGTACATTATATGCCTCCTAATATGACCAAAAAAAAATTTTTTCCCAACTAGCTACAAATATCTAGCTTCACCCCCACTGGTTCTCCTTCTCTTCTTCTGTCATTGTGGCACCTTCTTCGCCTTCAATGCTTGCTATTGTTGTCCATATTAGAAAACCGAAAACAAATAACAGGTTACTCATACGCTATGACAAACGTCTTTATATTCATGCTATCTTATACGTATGTATATGTTATGTATGCATGTATTTAAAAATGTTAGCTGGATGGATATTTGATAGTAGATATGTAAGGAATATTCATATAACAGCTGATTTCTGATTTTGTTTGAACTCAATAAAAGCAGGTGTTTATTTTAGCATTTACCTTTATCGAATATTATTATTAGTAAATTGTTGCAAACACAAACAATCACTAAAAAATCCATATCGCCGTATATGTACATATGCACACATACATATTTACATATGTACATAGTACAAACAATGCACCAGTAAAGGAATGTCATGAAATGTGTCTCGAATTTTCTAGGGCAACCGTTATTATGATGATGCAGTACGTCGGAAGGAACAAACAAAAAGACAACAACAACAAAAACAAAGAAAAACATGTTACGAAATTTGAGAAAGCAACAAAAATACAAATGCATACCAATACTTTATAACACACGAATAAAAGTATGCTCGCGTGTCTAGCTAATAACCTCAACAGACTATACAGACAGGCAGTCTTTCGATTGGTTTGTCCTCAATTTTTGTGTTGTGTTGGAATATTTTTTTTATTTGTGTTTTTTGTTGGAAAGTTTGATTGTTCGTGCGGTTGTTAGTAGCGACGTGTTTGGCTGATTTTTTGACTGTGAGGAGCAGCGTTGCCGTTTTAGCCATTTGGTGGCTAGATTTAGCCACCGCCGTGTTTTTTTAGCCACCAAAATTTGGGTTTTGCCACTAGCCACGTTTTTAGCCACCGCTTGTAATGAACCATAATTTTGCACATAGGAAGGATGTGGTAACGCTAATTCAATTCAGCGATTATCACAAATCGATTTAAAGGCCCTTGGCAACTTACAATCTGGATTGTCCAATTTGAGTGTTTTTTTGAGTGAGTTAGTCAAATTTGATTGTTTTTGGTGTGTGTTAGTGCAATCGGGA
This sequence comes from Urophora cardui, assembly GCA_960531455.1. Lineage (NCBI taxonomy): Eukaryota > Metazoa > Arthropoda > Insecta > Diptera > Tephritidae > Urophora > Urophora cardui. Next base: position 32,257,016 of record OY482674.1, on the reverse strand, counting down.
GAGGTCGTGCTACACATACTTGTTGTTGGCTCGCTGTCGGCTCGCGGCGACGAAAATCAAAAATTTTTGATATTTACGTCAATCACCCGACACTCACACATATACACTTCCTCCCAATACAGATTGTAAGTTGCCAAAGGCCTTAAGTGTTACAAAACAAAACAAGTAACGCAACTATCGATAAGGATCTAACTGACTTTGTATATTGTTTGCTACTTCTACCACTTAGCAACGCCGAAGTGGAAAGAACCTTTTCCGTAATGAATATTGTCAAAACCAAAAATTCGAAACAAAATGTATCTTACAGTGTTGAATTTTAACTATAAGAAATGGCTTAAAAAATGTAACAATGTTGCAATGAATTTGAAATAACAGAATATCTCATTAAATTAATGAAGAAAGAATTGATTTATGAAGAGAAAGAGTCTATTAGTGATGACGACATAATGATAGATATTGATTGTGATATCTAATTGTTTTAGACATAGTTAAGTACATACTACACTCAAAAAAAAAATTTCTCTCGATCAAAGACATAATTTTCCTTATTTTGAACACGCGTCCCAATACAAAATTTTCTTTCTTTTGTGTAAATTTTCTCAAAAATGTGGAAAAAACATAAAAAAAACATTCAGTTCAGTGGGTAGAGTGCTCGCCTGCTATGCCAGAGGTCTCGGGTTCAAACCACGGTCCGAGCCAAACAAATTTTTCTAATTAGTAAAAATCCAATTATTGGGTTTTTTAAGAGCAGCGGTCACCTCTCGTCAGTGGGCGGCATACCCTCCGAGAGTATTTCTGCCATGAAAAAGCTTCTCACAAAAAATGCATTCGCCGTTCGGAGCCGGCATAAAACTGTAGGTCCACCCAATTAGTAGGAAAAAACAAAAAGGAGCACACCTCGAATTGGGAGAGAAGCTCGGCCATAAAACTCGTCAGAGTTATAATAGCGCCATTGTATTATTATTATATTAAGTACATACTACACTCAAAAAAAAAATTTCTCTCGATCAAAGACATAATTTTCCTTATTTTGAACACGCGTCCCAATACAAAATTTTCTTTCTTTTGTGTAAATTTTCTCAAAAATGTGGAAAAAACATAAAAAAACATTCAAACAAATTCGTTGCCATGGGGATTTGTATGGGAATTTAATTTCTCAAAATTAAAGAAATCAAGTCTTCAAAACAAGGAAAGTTGGGAATGGAATGGCGCTTAAAGAATTTTTCATTATTTTAATGTATGAATTTTTTCAAAACAAGTATATGAAATCATGGTAACGCATTTAACAACAATATTTTATAAACCTTTTAACATGTTTTAAGGAAAATTTACTCAAAACAAAGAAAGTAGTGTTCAAAATAGGTAAACAATTTCTTTGACCCCTCCATATATTTTTTTTCTCTCAGTGTATGTATGTATGAATATGTTATTTTTACACAAAATTATGATTATTTCTTTATATTATTTACAATAGTTTTGTGCCTCAATTTTAAAAATAAATTTAAAACATGTTAATTTGAAACAAAATTTTTTAGCCACCAGTTTTAGCCATGAACCAAATTTTTTAGCCATTTTTAGCCACAAATTAAATCAAATCTAGCCACCACGAAAATTTTTCAACGGCAACGCTGGTGAGGAGGGATGTAGGCAGAGTTCCAACGCTGATACTGGGCCAAGCAATAACTAAGTAGTTTTTGAGGTAGGTTGACTTGATAAACGTTAATGCCTTATTTGGTTGACTTTTTTGTTGACATGTATGTATGTACTACATAATTATGTTTGTACATACATGTTTAGGGCACTTGTGCAATACTTGTTTGGGTGCCTTGTGTCGAACTAAGTATTGTAGAAGGGTTAAACGGTTTTTAGTAAAAGGTTATTGATTTTTAATATAATTTAAGTAGGTTTAAGAGGTTTCAGATTGCATATTTTACTCAAAAATAACCAGAGATGTAGAATAATTATTATTTCATTTTGAAATTATAAAAAAGTCTTACAAATTTTCTTCAGGATCATAAAAGTCTTTTGATAATATTTTTTTCCTGATGAAAATGATAAAAACCTTCTATAATTATTATTCAGAAACTTATATTTTAAAAATTTTTCCATAATAGTTATTTCAAATATATATTTTTTAAGTCTTCAAAGACTTTTATATTGAGACAAATTTCAAAAAAGTCTTTGCGTAATTATTATCAGTAACAAATTGTTTTTTATATCTTCAAAGACTTTTTCATTGAGACAAAGTTCAAAAAAGTCTCAGAAAATTTTCAATAACTTTCATATAAGTACTTCAAAATTCAAGCAAATTTCCAATTTGAAATTGTATGAAAGATTTTTATCGAAGATATAAAAAATAAATTTGTTACTCAAAATAATTATTTAAAGATATTTTTGAAATTCGTCTCAATGAAAAAGTCTTTGAAGACTTAAAAAAACACTTTGTTACGCATAATAATTACTCAAAGACTTTTTTCAAATTTGTCTCAATATAAAAGTCTTTGAAGATATAAAACAAAATTTCTCATTTATAATAATTACAAAACGACTTAAAAAAAATATCTCAGAAATAACTATTATGGAAAGACTTTTAAAATATGTTTCTTTCAATAATAATTATTTTTTGATTTTTATTTTTTCTCTTATAATAATTACAACTCTGAAAATAACGAATGAGCGGACAAAATCAATTTTTTTTGTTGTAGCTTGGGCGTATAAGCAACCTTTCAGCACACTACTTTACACAATTTGGGTACAGTGATGGTAGATACTTTTTTGGAAATTCAGTACAGAGCAAGAAAAAAATCCCTACTTCTCCCTACGCTTGTTTCAAATTTTCCCTACGTAATTCCCTACACTTTTTTTAGTTATTTCCATGCTAGAACAATGAAGAAACCGCACGGCAGTAGATGAACGTTTTTTCTTTTACTAAATAATGAAAATCGGCTGTTCTACTGCATACTACATACACACTGGCTCTCAAAGAAATCAAAAAAAAATTACAATAAAATATTGATGATTTACTGTTTTGAACAATTATTATAATAAAAAAAATATATGTATTAATGCGTTGTATGTAACATATATATCGCACGTTTTACGCAATAGGGATTTAACTCGAAATTTTTGATTTCTGGGGTTTTGCCATATATTTCAATAACTGGGTCATGCCTTTGAGTCTAGTCTTATAAAATACTCAAAACGATAAAAATGGCGGAAATAAAAGTGCTTTTGTAGTTAGCCGTAGAAGGAAACTCTTTGAAATTATAAGAGCCTATACACACTTGCGACTCAATCGATTTAGTCGAATTGGGCTGTTGTATGCAAATCCAACTGTTTCAGTTGTTCGACTAATTGAATGTAGTGTGAATGCTTCCATACATTCCCATGCAAATCAAAGCCCGACTAAATCGATTGAGTCGCAAGTGTGTATAGGCTCTAAAAGTTTGTTTGCGTTTTCCCAAAAAATTTTTTTTTTAGTTAAATCCCTATTGAATAAAACGTGCGATATATAGGTAGGTAGACGTAGGCATATAAATATGTAAGGGAACGAAACATTTCATTGATACTATCATAGGTACAGCATTTCTCTAAAAAATAATAAAAAAAAGTTATTGCGTCAAATACTTTGCTTTAGCCCATATGACACTACGTTTTTTCTGGTATTCTACAAGGTTTTTTGTGTGAAGGAGATGGTCAAATACAGGTTTGCGTTGGTGTAAGCGAGCTAAGAGCGTAGCCAGAGCAAAAAAATCTTTTGCTCCGATGCCCTGATTAAAAGTATCGTGTTACTAGATAGTTCACTATACGGTATTCCCTCTCCAATTACGTAATTGAAGGGTACGCGATTTAACTCGTCTTCGCAGCATTTTCATTATTCAGATCGACAGTCAGTGTTGAAGTGAAAAAAAGTTGAATTGAAATTTTGATTTGACTTTGCCGAAAAATCCCTACATTTAGCTATTTTATAAAAATCTGTCCTTCTTTCCCTACGGTCACTTTTTTCCGACTAAAATCCCTACATGTAGGGAATTTTCCCTACGTATCACATCACTGTTTGGGTACATGGCGTAAACCGTTTTAAAATTACTTAGTGGGTTATTAATTTTATTTTGTTTTTTTTTTTCTTCCGAGCGGTTTTTGAGATTTTTTTAAAACCGGGTTTTTTTTTGAATTTTTTATTTTTTTTTTGCAAAGAATCGTTTTGTTTTTTTAAATCACTTCTCTAATTGGGTATCTTTCGTGCGAAAAATTTAGCGAAAAATATGTGTGTATCTATGGAAAACCATCCGAAGTAGTTGCCAAAAACCGGATTTTTCGTAAGCAGAAGCCGAAATCATATTTTACAATTTTTTTGTATTATTTTTTTTTAATTGCTTTTAAATTTATTTGTTCTTCGAAACAACCTTTTTTTAATGAATTTTTGTCAATTTTACTAATTATTAAGGAAGCTAAAAATCAGCTTAGAAAATACAGTATGTATGTATATATGTATTTCCAAAAAATGTATGCGATTCTGGCTAGATATTTGACGAGCTTAGAGCGCTTTTTGTTTGTACGATAGTCCGTTTTTGCTCCGAGAAAAAATATGTCTAATTTTTGCTCTGAGCTCGTCATTTGTAGATCAGTGTACCTAATCAAAAGTTACTCATACGCCTAGTTGGCACGCGTTTAAAAATGATAAATTAAAACTAAGTAAACCAACTCAATTTCAAAATATATATTACGTGGCAAGCCACACTGAAAAAACAACTTACTCAGATTATGGAAAAGTGGGAATGATTCGGCGCTAAAGACATATTTCCATATTTTGATGTACGATTTTCTTCAAATCAAGGAATAAAAACCACGTTTTAAAGAAAATTGTACATCAAAATATGGAAATATGTCTTTAGCGCCGAATCATTCCCATTTTTCCATAATCTGAGTAATTTTTTTTTTGAGTGCAGTTTCATAGACAGTAGAAAATTGTCTACTTACATATGTATGTAAGCATAAACGCATTTGCTCTTTTACATAAGACAAGCCGATATTAATTTTATTTATCGCATTGAAAAACTATAAAAAACTTAAAAATGTAACGCCTACATGCAAACGATATCTACTTGAGACTGGTTTTTAGTGTGTCATCAAGCAAAAAATTACGTTACGCTATGAATCAGGTTTGTAAAAGAAAAAATACATATATATATTTTTTACAACCGCCTACACGATAACGTATATAAGTCTACGTTCGCTTATTCTTAACTTAATATGGCTCGGTGTTTAATTCAAAACAAGCTTAAATACATACTACATATGAAATGTGTTAAAAAATAATAAAAATTCAATGAAAAATTACTGAAATAATTACGCTTAAACAAAAAAAAAAGAACAAATAATAATAACAACAAGTTGCCAGACAAAGTTAGTAAAGTGCGTGGGTGCATAAATACATATGTACATATGTATGTACACTCAGGGAAAAAAAAATTATAAAAACATATGAAAACGTGCTTAAAATGGGCAAAAACGTATTTAAAAGTGATGTAAATACCAACATTTTTATTTTAAAAATGTTCATTGTAAAATTTTTAAATCAAGAAAAAACATTTTAAATTTAAAAATGTTTATTTTAATTTTAAACACTATGAGAAAAAAATGCTGCAGTGTTCTCTATATCATTTTCTCTTCCGGATGCGAAATTGTATTCAACGGCATTCTCTTCATCTTCTCTCAATCCGAGTCCCAACTACAAAAATATAGCCCCCGCTTGTTCTTCTCTTCTTTTCTACTTCGGCTTAACTGTTTGCTATCTTTATTTCTTATTCTCCTTATTCGCCTTTTTCTTCTTTATTTTATATTCTCCTCCGGATTCGAACCATGACATCAACTTGAAATTCAATCCATCGCCATCACATAGTAGAACATTAAACATTATATTGAATTGTAATAACCTATTTATACTTCCCTTTTCCTAAAATAGAATCCATGAATTATATGATTCATTGTAGAAACAAAATTAAAAAAAATCGATTCTCATTATTGTTTTTGTTGGATTTCTCACAAAAAATATTTTCTCACAAAAAAATTTTGAACAAAGAGCGAGTTTTTGAATCAACATTCATTTTCATTTTTAATTTAAGTATGTTTCTTTTTAAATCGATTCCATTCTTAGTTCAAAAATTTCATTTTTAATTTAAAAATTTTCGTTGTTAAAATAAAAATATTTTGGTTTTAAACGTGCATTATGAAAACAAAAATTTTATTTTTGATTTTAAAATGCTGTTTTTCCCTGAGTGTACACACGTACGTACTTTTTTGCTAAAGAAAGTTTTTGCTTTGATTAAACAAATAACGAAAAAAAAAATTCGCAAAACAAATATGGCAATGAACAATATGTTATTTTGTATTAAATTATATTTATATATGTATACATATCGCCCTTTTAAACTTCATAAACGTCTAAGTGATACATTCATCACCGCTTAACCGATACTTGTGCCCAAAATTAAAATTGAATTCCTTACATAGGACTTATGAGCTAAAAAGGGCATTAGAAGGAAATACAGAGCTTCCCAAAGAACAAATTTATGGAATGCTGCTGGCGACCTTAAAAATTACTATTTTTTCAGACTCTAAAAACTGGGTCAAATTATTATCTTTGTGGTGTAGTTAGAGGCTTAATATGTGCCAGTAAATGTTTTGCCATTAAATTTTTGCAGGGATCTCCACAGAATTTTTTTTTTTTGTAAAATAAAGCTAAAAACCACAGGAAGCCAAAAATATGTATATAAGTATTCCTCAGAGTGTTAAATGGATTTTATTTCGTATTCTAAGTACTGTAGAGATCGCAATAACTCTTCACAACAGCCACAACAGCTTTAGGTTCCTTGTACGAAGATTTTGTCTGAGAAGACTCTTAGTGAGAAGACTCAAGACTCTTACAATTTTCTAGAACAGTTTAACGCTCTATCGACCTTAAAAACACTAATTTTTCGGATTTTCTAACCATGTTGTACAATCTCATTTTGTAAAAAATTACTTTGAGTGAACATGGAATAGGATAATATTGCGCTTGTAGGAAGAAGAAGAACGTACAGCAAAAGTACGATAATTAAAAGAAAAAAATATTACAAAAAAGTGGTTCCTTCAAGCTTTCCATTTTTCGTTATTTATTCTACAAATATTTATGTTTTTTGTGTTGAATTCGCTTATTTTTACTTATTTTAATTTGATGTGTTCACTTCAAGAATTCTCATAAAATGAAATGTTGAACAACATGCCCCCAAACGATGCAACCAAGTTGTACAACTTGCAAAAAAATCAAAACTTTTGATTTTTCGTACAACCGATACACAACTTCATACAACAGCCCCAAAAATGTTGCGATTTCCAGCGCAACTTGCTCAAGTTGTATGAAAAATTGCAAGGTGTGTGGCTAGCATCACACTGTGTGAGTCACACAACCAGTGTTGCCAGAATATTTTGAAGCTTATAGCTAAATTAAATAAAAAAAATTGCTAAAAATAGCTAAATAATTTTTTTCATAGCTAAAATAAATAGCCAAATTTTTTTTTTCAAAAATAGCCAAATAATGATTTATTTAAAAAGACGTGACATAAAACAACTTCACATATATGAATATTTATATATACATATATTATATATTGTAGCCATACATATATTTGTTTGTATGTACTTATATATGTACGTCGCATAATAAGATTATTACAATGAAAAAAATCAATTCATTACATATGTATGTATGTATGTATGTACATTCAATTGCAGTATTAAAATAAATTATAATAGCGACTAGTTAATATTTAAACTTTAGTTAAAAATTTGATTCAATAACATTTAAAAAATCATACCTTCTTCATTTAATTCACAGGTTGAATTATTATTAATTGAAGTCATTGCTTTAATAATATCGTTAGGAATTTTAAAGTTATTACAACATTTTTCAAGCCTTTTTAGACCATACCTAACAGCCAATAGAGAGTTTAACATAAATAATTGCATTCTATTTCTTTGCTTTGTTTTTATTACGTTCATAACAGAAAATCTACGTTCTATTTCTGTATTACTAAGCGGTAGGATTAGAAAATTAAACACAAAAGATTGTAGTTCTTCAAACAGATTTTCGTTAAGAGCATTTCTAAGCTTTCTTACGTCTACCCAAAGCTTTATTGTAGAGGTAGTTCCCTTCCATTGGTATGCGTGTAGTTTTTCCATTGCATTTCTAAAATAGTGGTTCCCTCCGTGTTAAAGTGATCCTTTTCATCCTTGAAAGTGTCAAATATTTTTGGCTTATTTACAGAAAAAAATTCAATATTTTTTAAAGATTGAATATTCTGCGGTAAGCGTTGGCGGAGTTGCTCAATTAACTTGATAATAAAGTTCTGAAAAATTTTTGCGAATACACCGTGAAAAGGACGGTTCAAATATCGCGTATGCCAATGGTCATTTGCGAATTCAAATAGCAAAATGGGCAACAACAAAATGTATGGCAGAGTCGCTTTTGCGCACTGCGAAAACCTTATTGCATCTTGATTGCATCAACCTTGCATATGAATGCACCAATAATCGATAAAATAAAGGAAGGCATGCCAGACTATCAACTTTTGTATAGTTGGATAATCATAAGGATGATTATACACTTTCAAGTTTTCATAAACTCGCAGATGACTCATTAGCTTAAAATGATAAACTGATGTGCAAAATAAAGAAATTAAGAAAAATAGCTAAAAATAGCTAAGCTATTAAAAAAAAGCTAACAAAAATAGCTAATAGCTAAACGCAAATATCTGTAGCTAAACGCCAAAAGTTATAGCTTAATCGAGCTACAAAATAGCTAAAGTGGCAACACTGCACACAACAAACTGTTTGCTCTCCTACATCTGTCTTGCTCTCACAGCTGTTTGAATTTAATTTGACAGCTGCCAGAAAGTACTTTCAAAAACTCATTTCCCTTTCACCGTGTGGGCAAACGAAAAGTAATTCCTGAAAGTTTTCGGAAAGTGGAGGTAAAAAGTGCTTTCTGAAAGCACTTTCATTGCATCGTGTGGATACTCATGAAAGTTCTTTCAATGATTTGACACTTTCGGAAAGCACTTTCATTGCATCGTTTGGCAGGAGCTTTAGAGTGTTTAGGTTCTGAGAAGTTTTTCGTAAGAAAGTAATTGCTGAAATTTCGGAAAACACTTTCAGAAAGTACTTTTTTAGTGGCTACACGAGAAAATTTTACTTTTTCACTTTCTGAAAGCACTTTCATTGCACCGTTTGGCAGGAGCTTTTAAGTGTTCTACGAAATTAAATTCCGCGCAATTTTACTCTATGGTTCCTAACATCATTATTATATACGATAGGTATATATTTTAGCCCTTTTTTCATTTATTTAAAAATCACTTAGATGAAACTTCGCAAATTTAAAATGGCAATAAAAAAAATTTAACCTCAGGGAGCAAAACGGTTTGGGGGTTTTACTATATGGATAGTGGCCTTTTGTACTATGTTGGAACTATTACGCTCCCAAAAGTGCTGTTGCACAGTATTATTTATTTATTGTAATGTTGAGAGTTGATGAGCAACCCTGCAAAAAAGCCGAGTACTCCATGCACGCGTGTATAGAGTACTCGCTGTGGACCAACCGAGTACTCCTCAACCTTTCACATTTCATATAAAAAATATGGTCCATTTAACATGGCGATGTCCTAGGCAGGGATCACATACTCCGATTTCCGCATGACACCCGAGTAATCCAAGGAGTAACTACATGGGATTAATCCATGGAGTACCTACATGGGATTAATCCATGGAGTAGGTACTAAAATTAATGAAATTTAATAATCGCTGAACAGATTTGAACGACTGCCAATTCAATTTGATTACACTGCTCTACAGCCAAAAAATACTCTGAACGCGACCATCCTATTTATATGTAAAATCGGTCGCTGATTCCGAAAATCGGGCTCATTTTTAATTCTATGGGAAGGTTTTTGAGATATCGGCAATTTACCGTTATTTGGCCAATGGCTCCACTTAATCCTGTATACCTCTTTAACGCAGTGAGCTATCTTCCTTGGAGTGACACTCAACGAAAGAAAATTAAATTTCCTTTTCATCCCTGCTACAACATTTTTCTGTAACTCTTATAGTTTCTGAAATATTGACGATTCAATTTGAATTTTTTCGATTTTTTACGATTTTTTGAAGAAAAAATTGACTTTGTCAGGCAATATCTTTTAAACCAATGTCTTCACCTTCGGTTTTACTCCTTTACGTGAAGCTCCATTCTATTGGGAAAAAGATAAGCTATCAACGAAGAAAATCCATGGTAAAATAGAAAAGTTATAGGCGATCAAGTAAATACATCCAAGTCGCGCAATGCCTCTGCACGGGTATATTCTATGCATGTTATACCAATACCTACACATCTGCAGTAGCAGCACATTGGCAGCGCAGTAGATAAAAGCCCATTTACGGGTATAACATGCATAGAATATACCCGTGCAGAGGCATTGCGCGAGTTGGATGTATTTACTTGATCGCCTATAACTTTTCCATTTTACCATGGATTTTCTTCGTTGATAGCTTATATTTTTCCCAATAGAATGGAGCTTCATGTAAAGGAGTAAAACCGAAGGTGAAGACATTGGTTTAAAAGATATTGCCTGACAAATTCAATTTTTTCTTCAAAAAATCGTAAAAAATCGAAAAAATTCAAATTGAATCGTCAATATTTCAGAAACTATAAGAGTTACAGAAAAATGTTATAGCAGCGATGAAAAGGAAATTTAATTTTCTTTCGTTGAGTGTCACTCCAAGGAAGATAGCTCACTGCGTTAAAAAGGTATACAGGATTAAGTGGAGCCAGTGGCCAAATAACGGTAAATTGCCGATATCTCAAAAACCTTCCCATAGAATTAAAAATGAGCCCGATTTTCGGAATCAGCGACCGATTTTACATATAGATAGGATGGTCACGTCCAAAGTACAGACAAAAAATTTCATTTTGTGATCCAGTGTTATTAGGATTACATACATATATATGTAAGCTTTTCTTTAATAAAAATAAAATAATAAAATTTTTCTAGCGCAATCGCCAACATGTTGTGTTGCGTTCAATGTCTATTTATTACTAGATCGTGCACGTTCAAACGAGCATGCATACATATGTACATACATACATACATACATACAAATGTACCAACATTAAAGGAGAAAAGAATAAAAATATTTTGCGAATAGGCGAGCGTAAAAATAAAAATGAGTTAATACCACCATTGTTGCGTTTTACAAACATACAAAAATGCATATACATATGTACATACAATTATATGTATTAGCAAATGTATGATCATTAATAATTGTCTGTATGTAAATTACGTTAATGTCAATTCTGAAGTTATTATCAACTTGACAATGAAATTCGTTGCCTCAAAGCTTTTCAAATGATATTTGTTAGTGCTCGTAAAAACAACAACAACACAAATATTCGCAAAATAATAAAGCAACCTTTTGGCTTAATAAATGTTCAAAAATAAAATAAGAGTTCACAAATTTAAGTTTCTTAAAAATGGTGGTAAGTATTAAGCCTTATGTCTACATTGAAATGTACTCAATAGTGGTTCTGGTGAACATTTGAAAAATATGATTATCGAACTAAGAATTAATTGATAAGAAACTTTAGTTTTTCAACATTCATACACTGAGAAAAAAATAAAATTTTTATTTTTATTTTTATAAAGCGTAGCATTTTTATTTGAAAAATTACAATTTTTGAAATTAAAATGTATTTTGAATTTAAAAAGAAACAATTAAATTAAATTAAATTAAAGTGAATGGAATAAAAAGTGTTAGTGCTTAAAATAAAAATAAACAATTTTTAATTTAGATTTTAAAATGTTTTTTATTGATTTTACAATATTAAATTGAACATTTTTAAAATAGAAATCCTATTATTTATATATCACTTTCAAATACGTTTTTGCACATTTTAAGCACATTTTCATATATTTTTATAATGCTTTTTTTACCTGAGTGTAGTATACAAATAAACGAGAATCGTTTGAAACTATATCAACAAGAGTAAAATTGGCGACTATCTCTCGCTCCATCACTAAATTTTCATTTCAAGTATGGATGGGAATACGAATTCATAGCGAAGAAAAATTACTTCGGATAACGAAGGTTCCAATAGTTTTCGAATCGTATAACAACCTTTTCCCCATTCACTATCGATAGTGAGACTTGAATTCTACTGTTTATTGGGTAAACTTTCAAAATACATACATACGTACATATCTATGAACATAAATATATGAAACCGGCTATTTAGCAGCAGCTTAGGGCATTCAAATTGCCAAATTAGCTCTATGAAAAGAAAAAAAAACAGCAAAAAAAAACATGTAAAAGAGCCGGGAGCCGAAAATAATTCTTATGCTTAAAACCTTCACAATATAATTTGTTGTTGTTGTTGTTGCATGTCTAGTTTAATCATAGTCATTAACTTTGTGCTTAAATAATTTTTTGTTAGATTTATTTTTTTTTTTATTTTAATAATGTAGGTACTTATGTATGAATGTCTATTAAGCAAGGCTCGCAAATAATCTATATATATAAAAATGATTTGGTATTTAATTGTAACGCTAAAACTTGAAAACGGCTGAACCAAATCAAATACTTCCTAAGGGGGGTTTGTATGTTGTTACCCCGCGAAGGTTTAGTCGAAGAAAAAATTAAAAAATGTTAGGGGGCGTGGCACCTCCCATACAAACTTAATTTTTAAAGCTGATTATCTCTAAAACAGTTTAAGGTAGGGAGCTGAAAATTGGTATAGAGGTAGGTGATATCAAAACCCTTCTCACTCAGAAAAGTGGGGGTTATCAGAAAAGGGGGCGTGGCACCTCCCATACAAACTTAATTTTTAAAGCTGATTATCTCTAAAACAGTTCAAGGTAGGGATCTGAAAATTGGTATAGAGGTAGGTGATATCAAAACTCTTTTCACTCAGAAAAGTGGGGGTTATCAGAAAAGGGGGCGTGGCACCTCCCATACAAACTTAATTTTTAAAGCTGATTATCTCTAAAACAGTTCAAGGTAGGGAGCTGAAAATTGGTATAGAGCTAAATGATATCAAAACCATTCCCACGCATAAAAGTGGGGGTTATCGGAAAAAGGGGCGTGGCACCTCCCATACAAACTTAATTTTTCATGATGAATATCTCTAAAATTGTTTACGCTAGGGGCTTGGAAATTGGTGTGGAGATAAACGATAAGAATTCCATATTAACGCAAAATAATAGGAGTTATACGAAAAGGGGGTGTGGCACTTTCCAACAACACTTAATTTTTTAAGCTGAATATCTTTGAAAGGATTTAAGTCAGGGACCTGGAAATTGGTACAGAGCTATATGATATCAAAACAATTTTTGCGCATAAAACTGTAGGTTATCGGAAAAGGGGGCGTGGCACCTCCCATACAAACTTAATTCTTCAAGCTGAATATCTATAAAAGCGTTTAAGGTTGGGACCTGAAAATTGATCAGGAGATTAACGATATCAATTGCGTGCTTATGAAAAAACAGTAGTTTTGGGAAAAGGGGGCGTGGTACCTCCCAGCTAGTCTTCTATAGTATTATTCTTTCTTCTTCAATCTGTTTTTTACATTAGTACCAAAGATAAACTTAAACAAGTTTGAGAAGATAATAGGCTTGACATACGGCAGCGATAATCTCGATTACCGCAACACATAATTCGATTCAAATTTTATCCTGACAGACGGCAAATATTGCGGATTAACAAAACAGCCAAAGGAAGGTAGGCGCAGCGTCGAATTCAAAAACTTATTTTTTTTTGTTTCCAAAGGTAGAGTGTAATATCAAAATCAAAGCGAATTCACATCATGGTCAATAGAAATGGGCGAGTGCCAAGCGAATTCAGATTTCAACCAAGGCGAAATATCATTTTGACATTACACTCTACCAATTACAATAACAAAATACATTGGAAATTTCTGAATTCGCCTAAATATGCGCTTACCTTCCTGGATCTGCCTCGGATTCTTCTTTTTCTTCACCTTCATTCACAATTGAGATTTTTCGCCAGAGATGTCATTACAAAATGCCCTAATCCGCTAAAATTTTGAGGACTGATTTAAGAGATATTCCGTATTACCTCCAGTTAATTCTCAAGTTAACTACGAATTAGCTAGATATTCCGGATTATCGTTTCCGTCTGTCAATGCTATAAGTTGCCGATAGCATCTATAAAAATCTTGTTTCTCCAAGACAAATGGATCAAATCGCTCCCTATATACATACATATTTTTGGCATTCTGAGTAACTGAGGTTTTGACTCCTTTTAAATTAAAATTGTTACATATGTATATATTACTACTTCTAGCTTCTTTAAAGCATACTTCAATTTGACGATAAATATGTGCCATAAATTTAAATACATCCACTTCCGAAAAGAGTGCTGATGATCGAAAATGGTTTTTCGTGAAATAGCTATACACTCAACCTTCGCTGTAAATAGTTGTTGAATTTTTTTTTTCCACTTACCCCAACAATTAAAAATTGAATTAAAATAAAAATTTCGTGCTAAGCACTAAAAAACTCTTTCAAGTTAAATACATAAATTTGTATCAATCCGGAAGATTTTTTTTTTTTTTTTTTGTATTAAAAATAATTTTTGTTTCGGAAAGCCTTTAAAAATGTGCAAAAAAAAATTATAATCTTGAAAGACTAATCTGGAATGATTGGAGAACGATTAAAAGGCTATCAAAGGCCGATTCCATGTCGATTTCACCACCTTTAAGCAGATACAAAAATTTTGTAATTTTTTTCTGATAACCAGTGAAATGGGCAACATTTTATCAAACTGTATAGTAGCCATCACTGCCCATGGCGGGCATGAGCAAACAGCGTTATGTTTTATATCATCATATATATTATTTCTAATTGGTACTTTTATAAATATCCCTTTTTCTGCTCACATAATTTACCAAAATTAATAAGTAACGCATCGTTTTAAAGGTATAAATTAGCTATGCATGCGAAACGGTGTTTTATTGGGCGTGGTACTTTTTTTAATAGTATTTTGCAATAATAAAGTTTAAATTTAAACTAAAAGATTTGCGCCTAAAACTATGCCTTCAGAATTATTTTATTCTAATAAGAGTGCAAAGTTAAATACAAATTTCAAATGTAGATGTCGCTCCAGTTGAACAGTCGTATATATTTTAAAATACTTTTATAAGCTTCAGCTGTATGTTTGTATGTAAACATCACATTATTTTGGGCGAACACGTGTGTATTCATACTTACGCTGAATGGGGGTTTTCCAGCATGGGATGTGCTTATTTATACACAGCTGTTCGTAGTACAAGACCATAAAATAATTGAGATAGATATGAACTTACATAAATCAAAAAGATCAAGATGAAAAAAAAAAATTGGTTGAACGGCCGGCCGTACATAATCTAACTGGCGCAAAAATATAAATATTTTTATTAAATTTAGTACACAGATTCTAACGGGATTAGAGAAGGTTGGGGTTGAAAATAAGGCATATGTATGAACATATTTCGAAAAACACGTAAAACATGATAATTAAGTCACTAATAAAGCCCGAGTGATGGAATTTCATCCATGCAATGACCTTATGCCGTTATGAGGAAATATGCTGAAATTTAAAAAAAAAATGGCCAAGAGGGGCAAATTTTCAAAGATTTATAAGTCAAAACTGTCAGGAACTGTAGCAGATAAATCGATTAAGCTTCGACCACTGATTTGCTTGCCAAGGCAAACGTGTGGAAAAAAATTACCCAAGTCGGCAGGGACCACATATATGTACATAAAAATATAAAAAATGTATAAAAATATAATGCGCATACCTAGGTATATAGGTATAATAAAAACATTTTATGCGATATCTTTGTCAAACATATAGGTAATTCATTGAAAGTTCCATAATGTAGACATAAAACCAAATAGATAATAAGTTTTTAAAACGGGCGTGACAGCACAAACCAAACCTACTGGCACCACGTGCTTTGTTATTTTTAACACGCTTTTATTAGCTTCACCTGTATGTATGTATGTATGTATGTATGTATGTATGTATGTATGTAACTTCATCCCACCCTAAAAGTTGCAACATTTAACTAAATTATTATATCTTTCAAACATTCACTTTTTTGTGTTCTCTCTATTATTTCTATTCTCCTCCGGATTCGAGACATGACATCAACAGCCCAACGGCATCATATAGTAGGACATTCAACATTATACTTTATGCTTCGTTGTGGCTTTTATGTTACCTTTCTTCAAAATAGCCTCTATGAATTTCAATTCACTCCCGTATACAAGCCAATAAGTAACAAGCTTTCAGGGTACGGAAAAACTCACTCACGAACGCTCAAAAATACATACTTCTCAAATCACAAACAAATGTTCAAAGAAAAACGTATAACCACTCAAATAGCTAGCGAACTAACACACAACAGCCAGCAATCGCTCATAGCGTTGGCGATACACTCAATGCATAAATTCACTCAAAAATGAAACTTGAAGCTTTCTGTTTTGTTGTTGTTGTATTTGCAATGAAATCAACTGCATGTACATACATACGTATGCAAAGCAAGAACTGTTTTTGTGTTTTGTGTAACAAGCTTTCTGTTTTGTTGTCATTGTGTTTGTAATAAAAACAACCGCATGTACATACATATCGCACCCTAAATCATAAAGGGGCACAACTCAAAATTAAAAAATTTTCAGGAGAGCCAAAAAACTTTTTTTCATTACAAGCAATCGTATGGCAAAGGGCCACGTATAATGATTATTTTTCCGTCGAAAGAGACAGTTATTCAAAAGTTTTTTTTGGCAATCTCCAGAGATATGTTCCGTATACCCGTTTATGAAAAAAGCTCGATTTCGAAAAAATTTGAGTTGTGCCCCTTTATTATTTAGGGTGCGATATGTATGCAAAGCAAGAACTGTGTTTGTTTGTTCAAATTCTATTTATTCCACGGTTGCCGAACTTGGTAATTACCAAAATAGGTTATTTTTTCGCTGTTGGTTTC